>JAWWNH010000024.1:14775000-14875000 GCA_034641385.1 Darevskia mixta | reverse complement strand
CTACCCAAACACACAATCAAGATCAAACCAACAATGAAACTGGCGGTGGAGGGAGGATGCATTCAAGACTAACACCTAAGACAAGGACATACTGTTCATCCTGGCTACAGCTTTCCCACAGATACTCATCAGTGAGAAAAATAAAGTAGGACTGCAGGATCTGGTCTGTAGTTAAATACACTACAACATAATTTTAATTTATACTATGGCTCTTTCTATGAAGTTTTTATTTTTATTTTTACCAAGGGATTTAATAACAAAGCTCGGACTAGAGATAATTCTGCTCAGAGAGCTGAACTGCAAAGAAAGATAGAGAAGGAGAACAAAATCCCACATTAGTACCCAGGATAAACAGGCAACTCCTCCTTATTTGGCATGATTAATCAGAAATCAGCAACAGTCCCAGCCACAGCAAGACAATCCTTACAATTCTCTTTTCTCACAAAACCAAAGCTGCTCAGTGAAGTGTTCAGGTACTCGGTTACATTCAACACAAGCTAATTCACTTATCCTCAACAAGTGGGTTATTGATTTTTTTGCCTGTTTTCTGAGCAGCCTGGGGGCTCTCAGAGCTACAACAATAGCATCCTGCCTTTTATAAAAAGGGGAAAGGAATGCAGTGGAAAAATGTCCCTTTGCTCATCAGTAATTAGGATGACTTCATGTTTGCTTAGTTCTGTCAGTATATTCAGCACAGACATGGTTCATGAAGCTTCAGAACACCACTTCACCTTCCCTGAAGAACTTGACACTGGAAACTCAACTCCGCTACATTCTTCAACTGAAAACACAGATTATTGCACCATATCAAGATGAAAACTTCCACAGTTCTTATGAGTCATTTGTTGGCTGTAGTCTTCTCCCTGCTTAAAATATTAACCTTTTAAAAACAGATTTAAAGGCCACCAAAATACTCTCTACCATCCAAATCCTATACAACATATAAAACAAAAACTTATGATTAATCACTGAGAAACACCAACTACGGACTCGGTTAATTAATTAAGAGTCAAAATGTATAGCAGTGACTAGAGTTCCAGTCTTTGACTGTGTAGACACAAGTTAAAACTGCTATTCAGCCATGGAGTTAACTGGGTGATAATGTAGAGGTCAGATGCATTGATGACAATTTTATCTGGCCTCATAGACAGGTGACACTCAAGAAACGTCACCACAACTTCCATAGTTTTAAAGCCTAGACCAATATACATAGTGGGTTTACTTTCTGGGCACTGCCTAAAACCCTGATTAAAATGGATCTAGAAAATCAGTTTCTTCCAAAAGCACCTGGATCTGATCTGCGACCAGAACCTTGCTCAGGAAAGGGAGATTAGCAACTGGCCGGTAGTTAGTTAGGTTTTCCAAATCCAGGGAAGGTTTCTTAAGGAATGGTTTTACCACTCCCTCCTTCAAACAGGCAGGGACCAGCCCCTCTTGTAAAGAGACATTGATCACCTCCCTGGTCCAGGAAACTGTAAGTTGCACAGTAAACTGCTTAGAGGTTTTCTTACAATCAAGTCATATATAAATTTCATGAAATAAAGTTAATCAAAACTAACAAATTATTCATAACTTCTAAAGGGAGAGGGTTTCACAGTATGGGTGCCACTGCAGAGAAGGTCCTATGAACTACAATGATCTACAATCCATCCCAGACAATGACACTTTCCCCTTCACAGGCCTCAGGCATAGGACCATTCTAGCTTGGAGACTAACTTAAAAATGCTCTTCACCAGAAACAACAGGCCACATAACAGAGACACAACTAGATACCAAACCTGACTTCATATCTAATAAAGTCAGCTGCAACAGCAGAGGGTTCACCTGCTCATCTTCCATTGTGACATACATCATCATCATCATCATCATCTATCAGCAATGAATGCCCTTCTGTGTCCCACTAATGACAAACTGGCCAGCCTCCATGGAAAAGAATAAATGAACACAAGTCAGACATCTGAATGGACAGTCTTCAAAAGAGGACATTTTAGCCTTACAGAATGCCGCTAGCCTTCAAGTAGCCATTCTGAATCAATGAAACATCAAAGGGAAACTCCAGCATAAAATCAGTTTATCAGGAAATTCATTTCTATCACCTGTGGTTTGAATTGAGATTATGGGTTTTTATTCTACTTCATGTATGAATGCTTACCTATGCCAGCGAGTTTCGGTGTTATCACCAACAGCACATTGTGAATTGTGACAATGGAACAATGTAAATGTATTTATTTGTCACCATCTGTCGATGTCGCGACCCGACTAGACACTGATAGACTGGGGTCTGCCAGGGTCGCGCCATGCGGGCGCCAGGAAGGGGAACCATGCAGCGGGCCAGAGAAGGGGGCGACTGCGGAGCCAGGCGCGCAGGGGTTAAACCGAGCGCAGCAAGGCCCGACCTCGCCCAGGCATGCCCCGCGGGGTAAACAACCCCAGAATGGGCGATAACGACCGCTAACGAGCCATCAGCAGCGGGCGTGGTGGAACCGGCAGCATCGCAATAACAATGCAAAAAGCACCCATGAATGGTGCAGGTAGACCAGAGCAGTTAACTCTTTTGTCCAAGCCACCCCGGGTGGGGAAGAGGATTACCCCCGGACCTTTAGGGCAGAAGGGAGGGGGGAATTGGGAGTCACCCAGCAAGGTGTACATAAGGGGGATTCTGAGGTGGCCTCCTCAGAATCCTCACGGACTTTCCACGTTTCTCTGTGTGCTGTACAATAAACTTCAAGACAACTTCCGCTGACTTCTCAGAGTGGCGTGCGTTCTTGACAGCTAGCTACAGTCACCATTGGGGACACGACATAGTGAGGATTCTCCAAAACTTCAACGTCCGTATCGTGTTGGGATCGCTTACCGGCAGCTACCGAGATGGCGACCCCATGGCGCGGAGCGGCACGTTTTCAGACCCCCGTTACCTCGAGCACCCTACTCGAGCGGCCGGCGGATCTGTTCACCTCGAATCAACGGAGCCTTTCCTCAGCCGGACCAGACAGCGGGAGCCTGGGCGAGCTACGGCGACTCCAGGAGCAGCTGAACCGCCTCATCTGGGAGCGGCTGCGGGTTGGCGAGGAGTCGGGCCGGTTGTTGGACCAGGCCTGTGGGGGCGCGGTGCCCCGGACAAGTCGTAGCGGCGGCGGGAGCCAAGGCCACGCGGGATCGGGGGTCTGCAGTCGGCAGACCCCAGGGGAGGGCTCAGGTCAGGAGCCCGGAGTGACTCAGCGGCTGACGTGGTTGGACGGGACGGCCCCGAGGGGGCAGGTGCTTCCCCTGCCAAGACGTCGCAGCAGCCGGCTGGAGGACGACGCAGTGGCGGGGAGTTCCACGGGTGACAGCAGCGAGGACGAGCGCGCGGCAGCGACCCCGGAGGCCCGCGGGAGGCACGTCCGCCGGAGGGCGACGGCGCGGCGCAGGCCGCCCCCGGAGCTGAGGGCCACTTACGAGGGGGACCCGGCGGAACTCTCCACCTTCACCTTCCACGCAAGGAACCACGCCAGAAGGTACGGGGGAGGCGACTGCGACCCAGAGGACTTGGTAGCGGCGGTCATCTCCTCCCTGCAGGGGAAGGCCGGCCAGTGGGCCATGCTCCTGGTCGACCGCAGGGACCCGGCTCTGGCCACCCTGGAGGACTTCTTGGCGGCCCTACGAGAGCGTTTCCAAGACCCGCAGGCGGAGGAGAAGGCGAAGCGACGGGTCCAGAAGGCCAGGCAAGGGGGTCTCCCAGTACAGGACTATGTAGACATGTTCAGGGGGGAGGCCGCCCGAATCTCCTCTTGGAACAAGGAGGTCCTCGTCCACTATTTCAAGGAGGGCCTCCATCCTGAGCTCCGCAAGTGGGCCGTAGTGAAGGGGACCCCTCGGGAGCTGTCGACGCTGGACGGCTGGTGCCGCACGGTGGCTCAGTTGGAAGCAGACCTGGGGATGCTGGAGTTAGAACCCAGGGCGGGCAAGGACCGAAGGCCCGCGGAGAACTCAGGGACCCCCCGTCCCGCCAATGGCGCGGGGGTCCCCCGGCCCAAGCGCACCCCCGACCCGGAACGGGAGAGGAGACGCCGGGAGGGACTCTGCATGAGGTGCGGAGGGGCAGGACACTATGCGGTGGCGTGCCCCAAGCGACCCCCGGGAGAGGTTCGGACCCCGGCAGGGTCCCAAGCGACGTCGGGAACCAGTAGGACACCCAAGACCGGGAGCCGGGCGGCTGTCGCGTCGGAGCCAAGGGGAAAGCGCCAGTCCGACTCCGAGGGCTCGGAGTCGGGAAACGACCTGGACCTGCAGTGAAGGACGCCCGGCTGCAGGTCCCGCCAGGGTCAACGGACCCCAAGAAACGGGCGGGAAGACCACCCAACCTGGTCCGGGTGAGGCTGGAAAACCCGGACGGCGGCAAGCAATGGACGGGCGATGCGCTGCTGGACTCGGGCTGCGACCACAGTATGCTGCACCCCGAAGTGGCCAAGGAACTGGACTTGCCCACCCAGGTTCGGAGCACCCCCTTAGTTTTCGTCCAGATGGACGGCAGTCCCATAAAGGGGGGTCCGTTCGGGGTGGAAGTGGGGCCGGTCTCCTTGTGGGTGGGGGACCACCGGGAGTCCAGGATGCTAGTTAGGGTACCCACGGATGGGTACCAGGTAGTGCTGGGGTTGGACTGGCTGATGGAACATAACCCCATAGTAGACTGGCGCTCAGGGCGCCTGACTTTCGACCTGGATAGGTGTGGGCAGCACAGGGTCGAATCGGACCCCCAGTGCCCCGGGAAGGGGGAGGCCAAAGGGGTCCACGGGGACGAGGGCAAGCTGGATGTGGTGGCGCCGGAGATACCCCCGGAGTACCGGGATCTGGCGGCGGTGTTCGGGGAAACCGAGGCAGACGAGCTGCCCCCCCACCGCCGCACAGATTGCGCCATCGACATCCCAGAGGATGCGGTCCTCCCCAAGGGACGCATCTACAAGATGTCCGGGGAGGAACTCCAGGACCTCAGGGAGTTCCTGGACAAGAATCTGGCCAGAGGGTTCATCCGCCCCGCCAAGAGCCCCATGGGGGCTCCGGTCATCTTCGTGGGCAAGAAGGATGGCACCCGGAGGTTGTGCCAGGACTACAGAGGGTTGAACGCCATAGCGGCAGGGAACGCGTACCCGCTTCCCCTCATCCCGGATCTGCTGGACCAGTTGGGTACCGGCACGATCTTCACGAAGCTAGACTTGAGGGAGGCATACTACCGGGTGCGGGTCCGGGAGGGGGACGAATGGAAGACGGCTTTTAACTGCCAGTTTGGACAGTTCGAGTTCCTGGTAATGCCGTTCGGTTTGAGCGGGGCCCCGGGGGTGTTCATGAGCCTCATCAACGAGGTACTCCACGACCTCCTGTACAAAGGGGTGGTGGTCTACCTGGACGATGTGCTGGTGTACAGTCAGGACCCCCAGGAACACGTCCGGTTGGTCCGGGAGGTCTTGCAGAGACTCCTGGACAACCACCTATACGTCAAGTTGCCCAAGTGCGAGTTCCACCGCCCCTCCTTAGATTACCTGGGGTATAGGATCTCGGCGGCGGGGGTGGCCATGGATCCCCAGAAGGTGGAGGCAGTCCTGGGGTGGGAGCAGCCGCGGACACGGCGCCAACTCCAGAGCTTGCTAGGGTTCGCAAATTTCTGCAGGGGCTTTTTGCCCAACTATTCGGCCTTGGTGACCCCCCTCACCGATCTCCTAGGCACCAAGGGGAAAGGAAAGGGGGCCAAGCGTCCCGGGGCGGCTCTGGATTGGGGGTCCCGGGCGGAGGAGGCTTTCCAGGGGCTCAAAGGGGCGTTCGCCGCCGAGCCTACGCTGATCCATGTGGATCCAGCCCGGCCCATGGTGGTACAGGTAGACGCTAGTGATGTGGCCATGGGAGCGGTACTCCTGCAGAGGGACGGGGAGGGCCGTCTCAGGCCCGGAGCGTACCTGTCCCGGAAGTTTGGGAAGGCGGAAAGGAATTGGTCTACCTGGGAGAAGGAGGCAGCGGCCATCCGCATGGCGCTTGAGGAGTGGAGGCACTGGCTGGAGGGGGCAAGGGAACCGTTTGAGGTCTGGACAGACCACCGCAACCTCGAGGCCCTCCGACAGCCACGGAAGCTGACTGCCAAGCACATGCGGTGGGCAGAGTTCTTCTCCCGGTACGATTTCCAGCTAAGCCACATCCCCGGGAAGGACAACTTCCTCGCGGACGCCCTGTCTCGCCTGCCCCAGTACGAGGCGGATGTCCGCACAGAGATGCGTCCACTATTTGAGGACAAACACCTAGCCCGAGCCGTCACCACCCGTAACCAGGCTAGGAGGAAAGAAGGACAGACAGGGGGTCAAGATGGGACACGCCCCCGGGAGCGCAGCCAGCCTTCTGCAGCGCTCCGCGACAGACTAGTGGCAGCGTATCCAACAGACGCGGAACTACAGAACCTGCGGGACTCCTTGACACTGGAAGGGGACATCTGGAGAAGGGGGAGCGCCGCGTACGTCCCGGAACCCCTCCGGAGGGCCGCCCTGGAGGCATGCCACGACGCCAAAGCGGCTGGACACTTCGGCTTCGTCAAGACGTGGAAGCTGGTTCGGCGGAGCTTCTGGTGGCCCACGCTCCGCAAAGATGTCAAGGACTACGTTGCGGGCTGCCCCATCTGCCTCACCTGCAAGCCGGCAGTGGGCAAGCCGCAGGGCCTCCTACAGCCTCTGGAGGTCCCACCTCGACCTTGGTCGGTGATCTCCATGGACTTTATTACGGATCTGCCACCCAGCCGAGGCAAGACAGCAATATGGGTCGTGGTGGACCTGTTCTCCAAGCAAGCCCATTTCGTGCCCTGCGCCTCACTGCCTACCGCCACCCAGGTGGCAAAACTGTTCATGGAGCACATCTTCCGGCTCCATGGGGTTCCAGACAAGGTCATTTCCGATCGCGGCTCCCAGTTTGTGTCCCGATTTTGGAAGGCGTTCCTGGGACTGCTGGGGATCGAACAGGGACTCAGCTCGGCCTACCACCCCCAGACTGACGGACAGACGGAACGTGTCAACCAGGTGCTGGAGCAGTACCTGCGGTGTTTTGGCTGCTACCAGCAGGACGACTGGTCACAGCTGCTTCCGTTGGCGGAGTTCGCTTACAATAACTCCGTACATAGCAGCACGGAGATGTCCCCCTTCGCCGTGGTCTACGGGACCGACCTGAGGCACCTGCCGGACTTGGGGGAGCCCACCGCCCGGGAGCCGGAGGAGCTCGGAAAGTGGAGAGAGAGGACGGCCAGGTGCTGGGAGTCCCTTCGGGAACAACTGCTGGAGGTCAAGGCGGCGCAGAAGAGGACGGCGGACCAGCGAAGAAGACCGGCGGGGGACATCAAAGCGGGGTGCCGGGTCTACCTGTCCACGCGGCACTTGAAGCTGGGCCTCCCCAGCAAGAAACTCGGGCCCCGGTACTTGGGCCCGTTTAAAGTGCTAGAGGTAATCAACGGAGTATCTGCGAAGCTGGAACTCCCAAAGAACTTGCAACAGATACACCCGGTGTTCCACTTCAGCTTGCTGAAGAAGTCCCCGGAGGACGACGGTTGGCACCCCGTGGCGGCGCCACCCACCCCGTTGATCCTGGCGGGAGGGGAGCACCATGAGGTCAAGGACATTTTGGACTCCAGACTCTACAGAGGGCGTTTGCAGTACCTGGTGGAGTGGAAGGACTTTGCTATGGGGGACCGAGAATGGGTGTGGGCGTCGGACGTTTTGGCCCCACAGCTGGTCAAGAGATTCCACCAACAGTGGCCAAACCGGCCGGGGGGCCCCGGGACTCAGAACGCTCCCCAGGGGAGGGGGGAGTCAGTTTCGGGGGGGCAGGATGTCGCGACCCGACTAGACACTGATAGACTGGGGTCTGCCAGGGTCGCGCCATGCGGGCGCCAGGAAGGGGAACCATGCAGCGGGCCAGAGAAGGGGGCGACTGCGGAGCCAGGCGCGCAGGGGTTAAACCGAGCGCAGCAAGGCCCGACCTCGCCCAGGCATGCCCCGCGGGGTAAACAACCCCAGAATGGGCGATAACGACCGCTAACGAGCCATCAGCAGCGGGCGTGGTGGAACCGGCAGCATCGCAATAACAATGCAAAAAGCACCCATGAATGGTGCAGGTAGACCAGAGCAGTTAACTCTTTTGTCCAAGCCACCCCGGGTGGGGAAGAGGATTACCCCCGGACCTTTAGGGCAGAAGGGAGGGGGGAATTGGGAGTCACCCAGCAAGGTGTACATAAGGGGGATTCTGAGGTGGCCTCCTCAGAATCCTCACGGACTTTCCACGTTTCTCTGTGTGCTGTACAATAAACTTCAAGACAACTTCCGCTGACTTCTCAGAGTGGCGTGCGTTCTTGACAGCTAGCTACAGTCACCATTGGGGACACGACAGTCCTTTATAAATATCACTTCCTTCTGACCTCACTCCTCCCTATGCCTTCCTCCAGAACTGTGTATATGTCTTCCAGTATAGGATCTGATGAAATGAACTCTTACACCACAAAGTCTTATGCCACAATAAATTAATCTTTAAGATACCACTAGACTCCTTGTCGGTTTTGCTGTAACAGACTAAGACAACCAGCAGGGTAATTGTGAGAATAAAGCTAGTGGCAGGAAACAACCTTTCTAAGCTCCTTATGAGGGTGGGATAAAAATATAATAATAATTCATTAATAATTCTCACTTTTCTATCCTCATTGCTATGTACTTAGGATCTGTTCTCTAACATTTTACACTGGGTTTGTGGCTGGTCACTCAAAGCTGTGGGTTTGATTTTTATGATGGAAACTCTTGAATGTTTGTGACTCAGACCCAACTGTAAGCTTTTGGGTCAAGGAATCCATATCACTTCCGCATTCTGAACAATGCCTAGCAAGTGATAGGATGGATAATAGATTAAAGCACTTTATATAAAGCCTAGGTTACATGAATTAAGTTTATTATTACATGAATTTATTCATAGCTATCAATGGATTTTATTAAACTTAAACCTACTCAGAAGAAATGCACTGCAAATGAGTAAGTTACTTACATCAATGGGTCTACTTTGAGCAGATCTAGTGTTGAATGTTCCTATGCACTAGGTATTTTTGCCCCATGATTTGCTACTTTCTACAATATATATGTGCACATAATGCAGAATCATCAGCCTTTTTTTAAAGGACATTTTAAAAAGCAGTTTTGCAGTGAAAGGGACTGTTCTGCCAAAAAGGTGGGACATTTTAACGGGCATTCCCCATTTCATGTATAAAACGGATTGCTGCTAGGGCTTCTTTTACCTGCAGATGTCCTTGGGAGACCAGGATTATGGGTTTACCAGTAGGGCTGGTAATTATAGCAGGGAACAGAGGTAACAGGGTTAAGCATGACCAAATTTACTTAATTTGTAAGCAACTTCTTAAAAATTACAAGAATAAACGGACCTGATATTATAAGGCAGTAGCAGGCTCTGTGGAGCAGTTACCCAGCATTTTAAAAAGCTACAGCTTTTCTTTCTTAAAAGTGTACAGTACATTTTAACCAGATTGTCAGTATTCTAATAAATGTGTTCTCTTCTGTTTCTAAGCCAGAAAGTGGTCATTTCTTCCAACGAATATGATGTCTGAAAATCAGTTCCTCCTATTATAGATTTCTCCCTCAGCTTGTAGAAAATCCATGATTCCCTAAACATTGGTCTTTGAAAGCACATTGACTAAAATCTTCATGCCTAATTCATGAAGTGTAGTCTGGAGATTAGTGGAGCTGGACATAGACCAGGAATACTTTATCATATTCTAATAAGCAGAGGCTGAAAATTGCATTTCTAAAGCTACAGTATTAAAGGGCGCACAGCAAAACATGACCCAAACATAACTCAGTAGTCCTACACTCCTCTGGAAAGGCTTTGATATTATAAAGTGTGCTGACAAAAAGAATAAACACTACTCAAAAGAATTTCATCGTAGTTTTTTTTTAAGGAGAAAGAAAAACCCTGGGAAACACAACCTGCATATACATCAAAGCCCATATTGTACGTTATTAAACTCATATAATGTGATCTCCACGGAACGGTGCTTGGACTTGTATTGATTCTTTGAACACAGTGTGGAACATCATTGCAATAACATAAAATTAGGCATCTGAAGCAAATGTGACAGTAAAAAAGGCCAGTAAAAATAGTCGACAAGGCTAACACAACCGTTGCCATAAAAAATCTAAATGACATCATGTTGTATACTATAATGTATACTATAATAAAAGAGTGTGAAGATAAAACCTGCTGCATAAGTGACCTGAATGTTCTTTTGGCTCCTAGAGCTTTTGTTTCCTTTTAATAACAAGCTCATCATACATTCCTTCTCTTTTCTCACTGAGTACCCTTTCTTATCTCAATTCTACTCCTGGGGCAACTTTAGCATTAGCTGCTTCACTTCTGACACTATCTGCACACAGTTATGTTGCAACTTAACTACTGTTTCCCTCTGGCTTCCTCCATTTCTGGTCTGCATCCCTGCCCATGGTTAAGTGCTGTGGCTAATGATTACCCAGGAACACTCATTTGGTAGCTTTGAGAAAGCTAGTCTACAAGCATGGTTTTGGGAGGCACAAACCCAAGGCCTGTAAATAGGAAATAAATGAGGTCTAGGGTGGCGCTGTGGTCTAAACCACAGAGCCTAGGGTTTGCCGATCAGAAGGTTGGCGGTTTGAATCCCTGCGATGGGGTGAGCTCCCGTTGCTCAGTCCCAGCTCCTGCCAACCTAGCAGTTCGAAAGCACGTCAAAGTTGCAAGTAGATAAATAGGTACCGCTCCGGCGGGAAGGTAAACGGCATTTCCGTGTGCTGCTCTGGTTTGCTAGAAGCGGCTTAGTCATGCTGGCCACATGACCCGGAAGTTGTACGCCGGCTCCGTCGGCCAATAAAGTGAGATGAGCACCGCAACCCCAGAGTCGGACACGACTGGACCTAGCAGTCAGGGGTCCCTTTACCTTTTTATTTGATTGGCAGGTATGTGCTCTGGAAATCATCTGGATAATAGCCATGTCTTTCTAGAAAACATTTAAGGCTGATAAAAGAAGTGTGTGGTGTGCTTGAGAGGTGAATAATTCAATAGACATACAGGGCAAATTATGACTTGCTCAAGATTAACTGAGTAAGGATTGGACCCAGATCTCCCATTTACAAAGACAGGGTACAACACTCCAACTCATGGTCTACATCTGCTAGCACTGGATACCTGCTTTCCTATCAACTACAAACATGCTGACATATAATTAATTGCTATGCTCATATATCAAGCTGCAAAAAACTGTTGCCACAGCAGCTGTCCATGAGGCACCTATTGTGTGGAAACTGGGGCTCAGCAGGGGAGTTCTGCTGCTGATGCCAAGCTCAGTAGGGAGCTGTTAACCCAGCAAGGGTCCAGCACACACTTAGCATGTACAAGGTCCTACATCCAGTCCCCAGCAAAGGTCCAGAGGAGACTGAGACTTACATACTCACAGTCACCTTCTCTACTACTTGGTCATTTTCTGGGTCACTGTTTACAGATGGATTTTCTTCCTCCTCCCATGTAGACAACAACAATCTAGTGAAGCTGGTAGCAGCCAATAAGGAAAGGGTCTGCCCAGTGGTGGCACCCTATCTGTAGAATTCCTTCTCCAGAGAGGCTTGCCTGGCAGCCACTTGGCTGTACTTTTTGCACCAGGCAAAGTCCTTTCATTCTCCTCGCTTTTCTAAATTCTAACACCTTTAAACTGTTGGTGGTTTTTGTATTGAGCTGTTTGGTTGAAGGGTAGTATACTAATGTTTAAAACAACAAACAAACAAAATTCACAATGAAATTTGGTGGCTGGAGTTATGTTCCAAGAGCAACACACTGTGTGTAAAGTCTTTTTTAAAAGGTAGCACAACAAATAAGTATAATACAAACTTGGCTGTGATTGCAAAATGACAAGGCGTGCAGCTCTGGATCTGTCACGATGACAAAAACAACTTAAGTGCAGTGTATGAATTTATTTATTTTTTAAAGTGTCCTTACTTGATTCACAGAGCAATCTTCTCTGAATTTGATTTACCTACACTTGAAGGTGATAAAGCACAACATTCAAAATATAACTTATTACTGCCCTCCCAGTTGTCAATCCACATAATAAGGAGCTACCCTCTACCTCCAGCCAATCCTTATTTTCTTTTTCATTGTACCACTTAAATTATGTGCACTGTTCTTTGTACTCTACCACCCCAACTGGTCTATTGCCCAGGTAAACTTAGCACAAAATACTGAAGTTTGGCTGCCTGACATAGGGTGAAAAATGTTGTACATATTTGGCCACTTTGCAGGATCTGGAAGGACTTTGTCAACAAGAAGACTGTACAAGCTGATCAACTAAAAGGTATATTATCCAGATAATGGAACAGACAATTATATCCATCAAAGTTTGTTGAGTTGAGCACACCTCACATTGACTACATCAGGGGTAGTCAACCTTTTTATACCTACCGCCCACTAATGCATCTTTCTTGATGGTAAAATATCCTTACTGCCCACCAGTGCTCAATGGAAGGAGGATTCAGCTTGTGCCATAGAACCCCCTACCATCCACCTAGAATCCTGAAACTAGTGGGCGGTAGGGACCAGGTTGAAAACCCCTGGACTACATAATGCATACAGGGTAGGTGGTATGACCAACAGATGAGGTGAAAACTACTGCTGTTGCATTTGCATGGAAGTGGGGAGGGGGGACTGAGGGAGGACAAACAGAAGAAAATTGTAGCCCTACATTTGGGGAAAGGATAACTACATGAGAAGGATCCTAATGGAGGACATCAAAGTTCCATCCAGGCTCATCCTGTTTCTACAGATGTTTCTATGAGGTCCATGGGCAAAGCATGAAGATAAATCACTGCCGCAAAATTGGTATTCAGTGGCATGTTGCCTTTAAATCTGGATGTTCAATCTAACTACCAGGGGTAACTAGCCAGTAACAGATCTATCTCTGTGTGAGAGTTTTCTATTCTCCTTCTAAAGCTACTTAAGATTGTGACCATCACCAAATTGCATAGCAGTTAATTCCATATAGTTATTATGTATTGTGGAAAGACATGTACAGTATGTTTGTCCTAGAGTTCTGTTCTGAATCTTCTGTCAATCATTTTTATTGGATGTCTTCAAGTTTTACACTAAATGCTCCTGGATTACTTCTTAAACTATGACATCTAGGTGAGCCTATCATTTGACACAGGCAAGCTGAACCACTAATAAATAAGCCTCTTTTAATTTTTGACCATTTGAATGCAGTTCAGTGTCTGACCCACCAAGGGGAGCTGCAGATTTCTGTGGACAGCTCTTTGCTTTCATAAACCATGCAGAACAGGATGATGTGCCTGGGAAAAACAAGGTAATTTAGGTAGGATTGTGAGAAAGGCAGAACTGGCTTCTTGATACTTGCAAGGATGATGCACAAGAGTCATATTATTGTTATTACTTACTTAATTAATATATGGCTTACTTGCCAAATGAGGAGAACAGACCTAGAAGGGAAGTGACAGTGTGTCATGTCATCTGCCATCCTGCTCCAGGGCAAGCCATATTGTTGATACTCCTATGCTCTAAATTTCTATTCATGCACCTGTTTCATGCACTGTCTACACTGTAGGTTTCAAAAGTTGCATTTATACTTGAAGCATCAACGGAACCTCAAAATCTCAAGAGTGGCTGGGGAAACCCAGCCAGATGAGCAGGATATAAATAAATTATTATTATTATTATTATTATTATTATTATTATTATTATTATTATTATTTTATTATTAAGCAAAGGTTAAAATGTTCACTGATTAAGGTGATGAAAGTGCCACTCCTTGAATTACATCTGCACCAAAATAACAAATAATAACCCAATGATGCAAACATCATACTGTGCCAGCTGCTGAAGCACCAGTAGGAGTTATAACTTTCGGTATACAGAGTTTATCCTGCTTTGGTAGATACCGTAGAATGTCTGCATTTTCATTATGAATTATCTGGGAGTTTTGATGTTCAACAATGTCAAAAGAACATTTGTGTGGAGAAGACACCCTAACTCTCTGGTATTCGGAGATGAGATGCTAGCCAGCTTTACTTCAGATAATATGTTTCATGTGAGGATTCAATTACAGCTATTCCAGGCTCTGCAGAAAGAATATTTAAAGTCTGCTTTGCCCTTGACTTTTATTCTGCATGTCAAAAGCATTTAACTCAAACTCCCTTGGATTACCAATACTGCATTAAGTTCATTGACTTCTGTACCAGATTATCCAGTACCAGAGGCACTAACATCACACACAGAGAGATATCAATGCTGTATCACAACAGCTGGGCTACATATAGAAGTCCTGATGTTTCTCATTCCCACAGAAGTAAAGAAAACTCCCAAAACATTCACTGCAGGAAAGGCAAGCAAAGAGATTTTGAAGAAAATAGAACTCCCCTTTTGATCACTTCTGGTTTATGAAAGCAAAGAGCTGTCCACAGTAATCTGCAGCTCCCCTTGGTGGGTCAGATACTGAACTGCATTCAAATAGTAAAAAAAATAAAAGAGGCTTATTAGTGCTTTGGCTTGCTTTGAATAAGAGATAAATCGTCCTGTGTTAAATGATAGTCTTACCTAGATGTCATAGTTCAACAAACAATAAGTAATTCAGTAGCATTTATTCAAAGGAAAAACACATTTTTAAAAAGTACATAGCGAACAATGGCTATGTTAAAATGCAATGGTAAAGGCAATGTTCTTGGTATACTAAACTGTACTGTTCATGCAGGATTTTCTTTTCTTTTTAAAAAATTTACACATAATGAGAAACCAAGGTTCTTTGCTTAATATTTCAAGCTGTGCATTTACATGCTGGTGCATGTAGATCTACTGCTATTACAATGGGCTTTCTTTCTTTCTTTCTTTCTTTCTTTCTTTCTTTCTTTCTTCACAATTCCAAGTCCACGTTTAACACTATATTATCTCCTGCCTAGTTTGTTTGCTCATTTGGGCCAGAAGAGGAGCAAAGCATGACCAATTAGACTGTGCACCCGCACGTAGCTCATATAAAATATGGTTTAGTAAGCCAAGAACTTGGCTTATCATTATGTACGAACACTGCCTGTGTATTTTTGAAAGCTATTTCTCTCGCATACAGTTTAATAAACATCTAGAGAAAACTTGAAAGAACTTTGACATGTACAACCCAACTTTTAGGAGGGTGGGGGAGGAGGGCAAGTTTACTTAGAGAAAACTTGTTGAATCTCTGGATTACTTTACAATTACTTTCATCAGCTCATTCAACCAAGGGCCATTTCATAGACTACCTGCTGCCCCGTGCAGAGATAAATTCCATGTAAAAATAATACATTTGTTTCCCCATGATTATTGCTTTAAACCTGCACTGATGCTTCCAAAATAAGCACAATCACAGCTAAACCCTCTTATGTGGTTTTTACATGCAGTGATATTCTGTATCCACCTCTATAGGGTTGGTGTAAAGGCTACTTGTCAGAAGGTATGTAAAGTACAGTATTTTGAACACAACGCCCAAGCTAGAGTTTGGCTATTAATTCCTTGAGGTCACAGACTTCCCTTTCCCCTCTCACAGTTCAGTTCCTTTCTTGGCTTCCTAGTTGATCCAAACCAGAAAAGATATGGTTTGGCTGTAAGTTAGAACTGGAAAAGTCATTCAAACTGTGGTTCCTAGTTCTGGTGTACAAACCAGCTTTCTAAAGCACTATAGAAATGCTAATTATTAATATAATATTTGAAGCAGTGCTGACTTAAACCTGGTTTTGTTTACCTCTCATTTTACATTGCCTTTTTTATTCTGCCATGCATTGACTGCCAGAGGCAACTTTGCATAGTCTATTATAATCAATAGATTATGCACATAATATACTCCTGTAGATTCTATGCTTTTCTAGAATGCAAAAAGTGGAAGATTTTGTGATGGTAATATGAACCAGTATACAGCCCTGTCATCAGCAAAACAACATTGTTTGGCCTTGGAGCCACAAGGACTCTGTGTAAAATTATGCCTGGTCCGCAAATGAAATATTTAAAACAATTTTTGATGCTGAAAGGTTCACCTGACATATTTGTCGATTTTCATGAAAGTCTGGACTGATTAGATTTTGAGGGTCAGTCACTGTAAGGTCATTTGAAGACCACATATTTTAATTTCAAATAAACTATGACAAACTTGATAAACTATAAAATAAAATAAATATATAAAATCAACATGCTATAGCTTGGAAGGAGGGAAAACCTCTGTATTAAGTTTGGTTGTCAGCAGATAAGGTTTTGCTATTGCAAAAAATAATGTTTTCTGACAAATAACCTTGATAAGCAAAAGCCAAGGCGCATAGACATTTACCAGTACAGTATTATAAACTCCTTCATTCCAGTTGCCATAAACCATTCTCTCCAAAGGATAGAAGAGGCTTTGTGTTGGAAAGTATATACAGTAACTGAACATGTTTCACAAGTCTGCCAGAAGAATAAAATAAAAATAAAAAATTGTAATATTACCTTGTGAGATGAAAGCATCCAACATCAAAGCTGCCAACACCACAGTTTTAAACCACGAAGACATTATAGTGATCTGAAGGTAGTATAAAAGCTCAGTTAAAACAATCTTGGTCTTGGTGATTCCAGTTTAAGGCCTTGTCTTCATATTTAGCCACATGAACATTTACAGCCAAGTAAACTCTGAATTTCAGTAAGGCAATTTTCTCCTGCTACTGAAATTGCTGACATAAAGCCAAACTGATACAAAAGCCACATGGTCATGGTCCTTAATTGCCTCATTAACCTGGTAACAATCTAAATATTCAGATGACCATATTACACTTTATTCTCTATATAACCAGTACCATCTTTACTCAGCCAGTTTATCTAAAGGATATCCGCAGTATACATACACCAGATTTTCACACATATTGGGAGGGTATAAATATAAAAATTCATCACAGGGTATTGATACAGCAAGAAAGAAAGTCTATATATTGCTTTTGACATGTCTTGATTTTTTTTTTGGAGGTGGGGTGTTGTTAAATAATTATATTTTATTTCTCTTCCATTTCAGAGTTCATGAAAAAGTCTGCAGATCCCCCAAAGGTCAGACAGGCCTCTAAATGCTGAAATGCACTCTGATATCAGAGGCCTCTGAGCTTGCCATGCCCTTCCTAATAAAGCTCACTCTGTCTGCACCATTTATGAATGGCTCCATGGAGTTGTAGAATCAATGGATAAGACATACCCCATTGTGTTCCTGATGACATCAGGAGTACAGGGAAACCTCCCCACAGCTTACACTACTCCTTACCTGTTACCTTTTATTGTACATATGATTTACAAAAAAACAAAAACAAAAACTGACCTAAAAATAAATGAATGAAATCAACCTCCACCTCATATTGTTTAAGGAGGTGGTGGTAGGTGTGAAGGTCATATCCAAACCTACAGCTTCTATGATAACTGGATGTTCAGAAAACTGTACAGAGCCACTTTCTATTTTGTGTTTTGCTCAGCTTGAATAGACACAGCTTTGTCACTGCACTTACTGGGCAATTTGCTGTGGATGGTTCACAGAGTGGGAATGTCCTTCAAGATTGAGGGCTCCTGTATCCTCATGTTGACATAAGCAGGAACAATCAAATAGCCTTGCAAACTCACAATTTACCAGTTTTTAAAGGTAAAGGTAAATGTTTTTAAAGGTTTTTTTTAAAAAAATGGATTAATTTCATACATTTGGTTTATAATCTATTAATGAATCAATTTTGAATGGATCCATCCTGAAACAGACTTGGGGCAGAGGGAATATATATCCATCACTAAAAGAAGTGGTTGTATGTCTATATTTTGACTTCAACAATATACTGGCAAATGTAGATACCTATATGCACCTATACACATTAAAATCACAAAGATAGTCTGCAGAATAATTTGTCAAGTGTACAAGGAGCATAGAAACCACAGTTATAACATACTTCAAGATTATTTTCAAATACATAGTATATTGAAGCCCCTTTAAAAAATTCATACAGCAGTATCTTTCTAGGGAACTATAAGAAGGAAACTGTCAGACAACATTCTCAATCCAATATTATATTGTGCTTCAAGACAAAATTTCCATATATTCCAGATTTTTTAAAAGTCTCATAAATAAATGATAACCCATTGCAGACACTTGGGGTAGGTTGGGGGGTGGGGGAGAGAGACCAGCAAAATAATTTTATGTTTGCATTTTCTTTCTTTTGAATATTAGTGTGTAGCACAAACAGAAAAGCAACACACAAAAAAAGGTTTAAAAAAGATGACGTTTTAAATTGATTTTTAACATGTTGTAACCTCTAAAAACATTGCATCTCTGGGAATCTTAATTTGACAATGAGAAAATATTACATACTGGTCACTGAAGCATATTGCTTTTGATAATATTATTTCTCAGAGAAACACAGAACAAAAATCATGTTAAAATATTTACAAGGATTATAAACAGCAAAACAAAACTTCAAGGATAATGTCAAAGTGCTCCTGAGAAACTGTGTGTGAATACTTTACCAATGCAATAAAAATAATTAAATAAATACATAAATATCAAGTATTTGGAATTACACAGCAAAATTGGAAAGAGTTAATTAACAACCTTTAAACCTCTAAACATTGAGGATTACGTGCTCCCACATGCACCTATATTCTGATCAACAACAAAGGCCTGCTCTGATCAACATCAGAGGCTCTTTTTGCACAAGAGGTCTTTTCACTCATGGTACTTCAATGGTGGAACTAGCACTAGGTACAGACTTCTCTTTGAAGGGCTGCCAGAGGACAATCTTTTATCTACAGGTGTCATCTATTTGAAGGGTTATCCAGTCCAACTCCAGTTTAAAGTTAAAGAACTATAAGGAGAAGGATCAGGAGGGGACCTGGAGTTGGCCACCAGCAGTGACCTCCTGGATAGCAGATCTTCTTACATGTTCTCTTTGTGTGTACATATAAGTACAACTAACATATGTGAACTATTTCATTCTAGCCCAATATTTTCCACCACCTCATGCTGAATACGTACGTGGTAGACCAGCCATTGGGAGTATGTGCACCAAGGGTGACTTTCTCTATGAAGAAATCACCATATGAACAATCTGACCATACAGCAAATCTGCAAAACTGATGGATTTGTAGATTCAAATCACAACCAGTTTTTAATTGTATGAAACCTGCACACTATTGGGATACATGTCGTACTTACACAGTGGTTTTACTCCAATTGCCTACAACAACTACCAGGCCTAGCAACCTCAGCTCACACAAGTATGCCAGCGGGCAGTGATTGAACTTGAGGTCCAAAACATTTGAAGGGTACTATGCTGAAGAAATAAGAATTCACACTCTTATGTGAAATATGAGCAGACCCTAATGAGGTCGGACAGCTGAAAAATGCTACTCACATTAAACCGTAGAACATAGGGGATTAATCCTGCAAATTTATCTCACATCTGAAAAGACACCCTGTCAAACTGAGTGGTAGATGTGATTGGCACTCAGCTGTCCCATAAACTGGAGAACCTTCCTCAGAGCAGTGCAGTGCAATTTATTGGACAACTCACTCATTCCAACACAGCATTTTTCAGAAAATATCAAATGTCACTGAACTGTATTCTGAGAAGCAAACCTCTCTGAATTTTATACGGAGAATCCTTAATGAAAAAGCTACTTATTATGCATCTCTTCTGCATAAAGTGGGCAAACACAGTAAAGAGCAACATCATCAAAGCATTCCTCTAATATGAATCTTCAGATAAGAACAAAAATATTACCAATGGCATGAATATCTTGATGATGGCTTTGTAAACCAGCAATGTCCTTTTAGCCAAGTGTTCATACAACTCTCTCTCTCTCTCTCTCTCTCTGTAGTTTTGAAGATGCTCAAAGAAGCAGAAGGGAGGGGGGAGCTGTGCTTTTAAAAAAGGAAGCTCACACTAATGAAATAATATAGATATTGCAGGAAGTGCTAATTTTCCTGCTCACTGGAAGTTTAATCAAAACTGTAATAGCTAGTCTATAGCTATAATTAATCAAAGGCAGTTTGGAGAACAAATCCTTTTTATGTGTCAATTCTCAAAATCTGGCCAAAAAAAAAAGTTTTATTGAAATTGCTTCATTTTATAGTCATTCTACTTACAAAAGAAATTGGCAGTATATAATCACAAGTGAGTCTCATTCTCTTTAACCCAATATAGAATAATACCCATTATTCAGACTGTGGCTGAAAAATCTAAATTACCCAAAGCACACTTTATCTATTTTGAGATATTTGTAGCACAAATAATGAACATTCATGGATGCAGCATTGTGGGAACTGGTTCTGGTTCCCAGTCTACATGTGTTCATCTAAATGTCTGAAAAGACACTCATCAAGCCTTCTTAAGATATTAACTGCATGAAGAGAGCAACTGTCAAAGGAACATTTCGAGGTGGAGAGCCTGATCTACATGTAAAGTTTCCATGTATAATTAAAAAAAGAAATCTGACTGTCTGAGGTTCTATATCATGCATGGAGTCTCCATATGTAGGACAAGCTTTCTGCTTCAAAAGTTATGCCCAACATGGTGACAGAAACAGTGGGAGTAAAAGAAGCCATACAACTCTGGTGCATTGCTAAACAAACAGTCCTGCAGCCCCTTTCACATAAACAATGCTGGAAGAGAAATATAATCCAGCTATATATTTGGAGAGCACTCTTTGCATATTCTTGAACACAGGAAAGTAGGGAAAGACCTTCCTGTTCCTGTCAAACAACTGAAAACCCCCTGGGGTAGGGAATCTGTCACCTTCCAGGTTTTGTTGAACTACAGCTTCCATATTCCCTGGCCAATAGGAATGCTAGCTGGGGCTGATGGACTTTTGATTCCAACAGCACCTGGAGGTCCACA
Source organism: Darevskia mixta (assembly GCA_034641385.1). NCBI lineage: Eukaryota > Metazoa > Chordata > Lepidosauria > Squamata > Lacertidae > Darevskia > Darevskia mixta. The sequence continues at coordinate 14,854,070 of JAWWNH010000024.1, read as the reverse complement.
GGTTCCCCATCTCAAGAGACTTCTCTTTGGTTGTAAATGATGCCAGATTCTAGGGCATAGTCTGAGGGCACATGATGTAGCCACTTGTTGCAAAGCAGGTCTGGGTCTGGTCACTGGTGGAGGAAGAGGAGTGTGGGGGAGCGCACCGCCCCCAGCAGCGCAATCCCAGTGGTGTGCCATTGCGGCTGCACCCCCCGCCTGTGCTGGGTGCCACGCCCCCACAGGCAGTGCACCACACCCCCAGGACACGCACTATACCCCTGTGGGTGGTGCACCATGCCCCCAGGACGCGCACCACGCTCCAGGGATACCGCCAATCCTGCCCCCACCTGCACTCTCCGCCCCCTGGTGCCGGAGCATGTAGCTCGCCACTGGGTCTGGTCAGTGATTCTGCTTTGAGGCTCAATCATGAGGTTCAGGATGGCCCTTCAGAAGCCCCATGAAAACTTAGATTACAGCTGATTCCACCTATGTAGTTTGGCTGCCTAACAATGAAAGCAGAATATGAGCATGGGCTGTCAAAAAAAATGGCACAAAAACAGTAATTTAACTCTCAAATAAATATATTTCTATCCAAGTTACAAGTTGTAAACAAGATTTGGAAGTCTCATCATTCAAAATACTGTACACAGGATCATCTCCCTGACAGCTGTGCTGGTGTCATTCATCTGTTTACCTACTTAGCCAAGAAAGAAGAAGCCTTCAGATGTAAATGATGACAATACCAATGATTTTTTGTCCTGCCCACAGATGGCCTTTAAAACTTCTTAACACAAGCAGAATGCCAGGTCTGGGACAAATTTTACTGCAGTATTTAATACAGTGGAATTTAACTCAGGGATTTAAACATAAAAATAAGAATAAACTGCAGAATTACAGATTCCCACCTTCCAATTTCTTACCCTCACCAAGGTTTCACTTACTTCAATGGTATTTCAGTACATAAAATGTTTTGAAGACAGCAGACAACACAGTAGCATATCCAACATGTAACAAATTGCTATTCTATGTATGAGTTTGGATACTGTAAGGTAACAAGGACGGTGTTAAATGCAGGCACTAGAGGAGATAGAATGGCAATCAAATAAGGTTATCAAGTAACACTCTATTATATGGGAGCTGTTCTTAAGAAGCCAAACAATTTCCTAAGCTTTTATTATGTGATTTTTGTGTTCTTTAGAAGTGTGGTTTGATGATCACTTCAAGTGTCTTATTATATAACCATCTGGCCATGAGCATTAATAGGCACTCTAGAAATATACAAACAGTTTAGAATTGCTCTGTCCCCAAAGTATTACAGCATATTCTAATGTACAGTGATGTATGAAAATAAGGCAAAGATTAATAACCTTTTTGAGTACATGCTACCATATGTAGGATGTAATGCAGGAAACTGCATTTTCCCTTTATACACTGAGACCAAAGAGTGGGGGGAAGAGGAGGGGATATTTTGTTCCTTTGTATTTCTTAGATAGAAGATGAGCTGATGAATCTCTCTATGCTTTGTCATTCTTTGTTTTTCATATTATTCTTCACTTTGTATGTGGCCACAAAAGCTCCAGCTTCACAACTTAGAAAGTCAGTAATATTTTTTATCTGGAATTGCTTGAAGAAGTGTGGCCTAAAATGAAAGAAATTACAACCTTATGGCAAAATTTGGAGGAAGCCCATTTCACCTATGCTCATTTAGCAGGAGCAGTGATTGATGGATCCTCTCTGTTGTGCCCAATTTGGATCAACTTCTATTCATCTGGGGCCACTCGCTGGCTTCTTAAATTAATCCTATATTTTAAAAGGACCCATCCTGAAACTGAGAGTTCTATTGGTGATGGATGTTGTGCTCCCATTGAGGGCCAATTATCCTTTAAGACCTAGGCACTGGGTGGGTGGGGGCTGGGTGCTCCAGCCCTCAGAACAGTACCCATGAAGGAGCCGGGCACCCACCTGACACCAGCACACCCACCAGTGCGAACATCGAACATCAACACGTCTGATGACATACGTGTGTGACATCAGACACACATGGTGTGCACAGCCCCTGGCACCCATGGTCCTGGGGCCAAGCCAGCATGTCTACTGTCAGAGAACACAAGAGTCATGCAAAAAAAATTTCACCCAGTATGAAACTTTTCAAATTCAATATAAAGAGGTGCAACACAATTCAAAAACTTCCAGTATTTGAGATCAATAGCGCTATACAAAAATTATGCAGTATATCTGAATAATGAATACATAAGGAAGCCACCATTGTGCCTGTATCTCAGCAGATGTACAGGAGCTTCATTATGTACAATAAATAATTCATTGTGGATTATTTGCTCAGCTTTAGGTGCAGGTTAAAGATCCTAATACCCAAGCCAAAGCATAATAAGGACAGTTATTCCCTATACTACGTGAAACAGAGTTAAGACAAGCATTGCCAAAGTGATTTATAAAATCATACTTCTGAATTTAAAATTACAATTTATTTCCCCAGGTAATCACACTGATTACCCAAATGCTTTCAGAAATAATGTGGTCAGTGTATGAATTTTTAGACAGATTTTTATTTTTTTTATTTAAAATATTTGGTACCCACTCTTCATCGAAACAGACAATCCCAGAGGAGGATACAGTGCTTAAGAAAAGAAAAAACAAAACAAAACAATAGTGTGTGCTATACCCAACTGAAATGAATTAACTAAAGTTAGTCATGTCCAATAATTTCCGATTGAGAGAGAGCACCTTTGGGAGTAAGGATAGGATATAAGCTGAATAAAACCCTTTTTTTTTTCAATTGGTGAAGAACCAGTTGGTTATGGTTGCCATATCTCAAAAAGTAAAAACCAGGACACCCTGAAAGTTGTTGACCCCAAAATTGTTGAGGTGGTGGTGATTTTTAAGAAACCACCAAAAATTGTTTAGCCTTTTTTAGACAACCCAAAACATTATTGAGTTTTGGAGGGAGCTTTTTAGAGCACGATTTAAACCCTGCTGCCGGTTTTCCAGGACATTTCCCCAATTTCCAAAAAATAATCCAGGATGCCCTTTTCGGAATTCCAGGATGTGTCCTGGAAAATCAGGACATATGGCAGCCCTACAGTTGGTGACTGACACCAATGCTGCAACCACATCTGCTAAAATCAGCAACCCCCAAATTAGTAATCAGATACAAAATATCCATTAAAAATAATAACAAATCAATGTTACTATCATTCCATTCCAAAATGTTAGGTCTCCAAAATTCATTCATTCATTCATTCATTCATTCATTCATTCAGCTAGCTAGCTAGCAATCATTCATCCTTAGTTGCTTGCAAAAGCTTACGTAGTGATTAGGTTATATCCAGTATTTAGGAGCAATGAGTATTGGTCTTGTATTTATCCTGATTTACTTGTGGGGTGTTCAAACTTCATCCTGTTAGTAATTTGTTCCTGCAGCCAATCAGAAGCTGCGCTTTGGTTTCCGAACGTTTTGGAAGTTGAATGGACTTCCAGAACAGATTCCGTTCAGCTTCCAAGGTATGACTGTAGTTTTACACCATTCTATCTTCCAGAAACCTCACTGTATATTTTTTTGGTAGCTTAATTGCAGAGGACATGCTTTGCAAGCAAAATGTTTAAGGCACCTTCAAGTAAACTCACAATTTAAGTGCATTTAACTTGTGCACATTCAGCTCTGTGCATGTGGCTAAAAAGGGGTGGAAAGGGGGCCAAGTTTTGGAGAAAATGATTTTGACAATCCCACACACCATTGATTCCAATGGAATTTGAGTACGCACAATTTTCAGCTTTAGACACAATTCTCGGAGCTGCTGCCATTCGGAGTAGACATCGGAGTAGACAATATTGAACTAAATTGTCTCACCAGGCATAAGGCAGTTTCTTATAGTCTTCTTTTTTACACACAGACTGATTAAGAGTATTGTGGGCCTCAAAAGCTTACACACCACTTCATGAACACTGCTCATCTCTGTTGTTTACATACCAAGGAACGAAATGGCCATAAATTTTAATATAATACCATTTAACATTTTATAGATACAAATCAGAACACACTTGCAAACCCTATTTTTATAAAAAGGATCACTGTCTTGAGTGCACACAAATACACATCTGCTATATTCAGCCTTTCACATATCCTTGAGCAATATGCATTGTAACAGTACACATCACCAGTTCCATGTAGGATGCTGAGCCTGTTAAAATTGCAGTGTGAAAAGCATCGTTCTATAATGTAAGCATTTCAAAACATACCATAGTGGTTGCAGCGTGTGTAATAGCAGGCTGTACATCGCATGTTGTCTTACTGTTCATGTGCATCTATAGTTTTATGTTGGTTTTAATTTCTGCACTACTAAACCACTGAGCCTCTTGGGCTTGCCGATTGGAAGGTCGGCAGTTCGAATTCCCACGACAGGGTGAGTTTCCATTGCTCAGTCCCAGCTCCTGCCAACCTAGCAGTTCTAAAGCACACCAGTGCAAGTAGATAAAGAGGCACCGCTCCGGTGGGAAGGTAAACAGCGTTTCCATGCGCTGCTCTGGTCATGCTGGCCACATGACCCAGAAGCTGTCACTGGGCCAAACGGTCAGGGGTACCTTTACCTTTCAGTTAAAAAGTAGATAATGAATGCAAATAATAATAATAATAATAATAATAATAATAATAATAATAATAATAATTACAACAACAGTAATATGCACTACAGACAACCTGTATCTACTGCTCCAACCTTTAACTGCTAAAAACCACTTGTAGCAGAGGAACTAAACCTTAAACCTGTAAAAGCTCAAATGTACAAAATTTCAACAGGGCATCTTCAAAAGGAAAACAAACAAACAAACAAAAACAAAACAGGGATGGTGTTTCTTTCAGATAGGTACCATGGCAGGTAGACGTTAGGTGTTGGACTAGACCTGGGACACTAGGTTTAAAATCCCACTTAGTTATAAAGCTCACTGGGTGTTTTGGGAACAGCCACCAGTTCTTAACTAATCTATCCCATTGGGTTGTTATGAGGATAATATGGATCAGCGGGGCCATGAAGAGCGCCCTCAGCTAATTGGAAGAAAAGTGGGATATAAATGCAACAACAACAACAGAACAGCTGGGGAGTGCCTGAGACTCTCCAAAGCCACTATCACAGCAGAGTGGACAATATTAAACAAGATGGACAAATATTTTGACCTGGTATAAGGCAGCTGCCTATGTATGTGGTATCATTTCTAATAGCCTTCTCAAACTTGCTGCCCTCAAGATGATTAATGGTATGTTTTTGATATTACTGAAGCTTCATAACAAAATTTAAGTAATAGTACTCTTTAAAAGTAAAGACACAAAACATGGCAAAACTAGAATTCCCTGCCACATATATTCTCCCTTGAAACATAAAGCTAAAAATAATGTGAAAACAGAGGCCAGATTAATATTCTCCCCACCCCCACCCCCACTTTATGCTTGAGGTCAGTAAGATGAATGTGCTAGAGTCTTTTCTGTCCATTTCTGCTATAATTTCACACACTAGGAGCCAAATTCTGTTCTCCAGGATGCACAAACAACTCTCCTAGGAATCTAGACAAGTTGCAAGCCAGCATCTGAGAGTAGAGTGTGGCCCTAAGTCATTAGTTAGAACTTTCTGCTAAAAGACTACAGAGAATAAGGGGCTTCAGAGGACAATAAGGATCAAACCACTGATGCTTACTCTGAGAATTGCTCACACAAGAGACATTGAGGAATCATCAGAAATGCAAAGCTTCTGTTTTTAATTTTTAAAAGGGGACAGGGAAAAGATAAACAATAAAGATTGCTTTCCACTTAAATGTTTTGTAAACATGACAAAAGCAGAGGCACTGTTCAATCGAAAACATGTTTTCAAGCTAAAGGGAAAAGAAACCTTTGCAGAGTGTGTTATACTATATGAACAATTAAACAGTGAAAAGGGAACAGCTTGAGTACACTCTGAGGAAGTTATGTTGCAGATTCCAACAGAATACAGCTTTTGAAGGAAAAAGATGCTTAGCCTTACTTTTAAGAGGTTAAGTTTGACATATTTCCTCCATGTCCTGTTTTTAAATATAACACTTTATTTTATTTTTTAAGTGGTAACAAAAACAGAGATAGCGACATGACAAATTTACGCGTACACAATTAAACTGCAAATTATAGGCAAACTGCCAGTTTCAATAGCTGTCTATCTTTAGTGCCCAGAAAAAGCACATAATAATTGGCTGGATCTGCACACAGAAAAGTTCTTTTACACCTCATGTAAAAGGGGAACTGAATCCAAATAAGGCCTTCTGGTTGTTCAATAGTCTGCATGCTCTCTGGCGTGAGCTTGATAACTGACTGAGCGAACAAACATCTTCACTTGGGAGCCACAAGGATAAAGAACCAGTTGAGCTGCCCTGCAAAGCAAGTTCCAAAGGGGTGGCACCACCACAGAAAAGGCCCCATCCCAGTATGCAAGGACTCTCAGAAGAGCCTGTGATGAGGATCTTAATACCTGGGCAAGTATTAAGAGATGTTCTTTAAGGTATTGAAGAATGCAACTCTTAGGTATTCAGCAAGGGCTGTGGCTAAGTAGTGCAGCATTTGTTTTGCATGCAGAAGGTCCCAGGTTGAGCCCTCAGCTTCTCCAGGTAGGGATGGTAGCATGAAACCCTGGAGAGCCACTGCCAGTCAGTGTAAACAGTACTGAACATGATGTACCTGTGGAGTGATCTAGTATCAGGAACCTTTCGGTGCTTCTATGTCACCTGACTAATTACTCTTCAATTCTCAACATTTGCTAACTCCAAAGTAACTCCATTTATGTCATTAGGTTTAAACTGAAGCCAGGATTCCATCACTTGAATGGAAATTATGTAGACATGTATTTTTCTAAATTTTGTTAAGAGCTGCTAACCATTTAGTTCTCCTGTACCTACCTCTCTCTGTACCTCTGCCAAATACTTTGTGTAGGATTCTTGATCATGTAGCAATTTCTATTCTTTCTAATCAGATTTGAACAAAAACGAGAAACCTTGCTAAGCACTTCATTCATTTCAGTGGTCGAGATTAAAATAAATGGAGGTTGTACAACAGAAGTGCTTGGGGTATTGCAACTCTAGTCTGGTCGTGTAGAGAAGTGCCACCACAGGCAAGAAGAATCCAGAGACAAATGATGTGCCTATGAAGTGGAATCAGAATGTTCCTTCTTAGAAATTCCCAAATCACCCAAGGTACACTGACCCTAAAAGGAACTTTGCACTTTGCCAGTTGCAGTGATAAAAAAATCTCTTTTTGCTTTGGCCATGGCTTGACAGTGAACCATATGTTACTAGCAAACTGACATCTTGCCCCCCCCCTTTTCTTCCCCAAACAAAAAAAAGCATCCTGTTTATTTCTAAACTTCACTATATCTGTTGCATGATAGGCTGGCATTTGCTGTTAAAGCAGAAAATTACAAGGAGGGCTTAATTGACCCTCTTGTGTCTTTGAAAAATCCTGTCTGTTGTCTCTAATTGACCCTCTAGATACCTTTATGGAACAATGAATGAATCCTCCGTAAATAATGGACGGTCATGATTAATAGCCATGGTTAGGTTGGACCTCTGGTTCACGGCGCTGGGTTACAGTTACTTCTTGAAAAACAAAACAAAACAAACCCCAAGTAGCCCAGCTTGCTGTCCTTCATAAGCAAGTGTAATTCCAAAGAGAAAACAGCCCATAGTGAGTACTTACAGGAGGGAACTGAAGCCATATATTGCAAATATGGTAATAAGCGCATACTGAAAAGAGTCTTCAACAGCCAGTGTTTTCTCTCTTGTGTCATTTGAAGGCAAAGAGGGGAGGGGGACCCTCATACTTGTATAGATTTTGTTTAGAAAATAAACCCAGAGATTCACAAAAGACAGTCTATTAACAAATTTCAAATGGTTTTAATTTCTAGTGTCTCATCACTATAACTTACAATATAGGCTAATATAGCCATATATATATATTTTTAAAAAATGGACAATATAGAACTCCTAGAGCTACTAAAAACCTCTTAACGCATCCGATCATCTGTGTAGTCTCAGCCACAAAAATCAAACCCAAATAATAAAAATTTTCCTTCTATAAGATGTCTGAGCTTTGAGTTTGCCAGGAGAACAACATTCTACAAACATGAACCGCCTGCCCACTATTCATCCCCTTGCTGTTCAAATTTATTTTGTATAAGCAACTATGTTCCATTATGTGAGGGTCAAGCTGTTTGGGAATTTTAAATTTGGGGACTTTATGGTCAAATGGCCTGCCTGGGTGGGCAGCTCCAGCCTTGGGCATGAGAGTATTTGCTTGCATAGGCAGATAACGCAATCAACAATGCAATGGCTTTTTACTCAAGTTAGCACACACAGAATTAAAGGTTCCTGATTCAAATCCCATAAAGCTCCTCCTGATATCTTAATACTACTGAAGAGGATTTGTCATTACACAATGTTACACTCAACACTTTCTCCCTAAAATAGCTGATCAACATTTCAGGACTCTAGGATAACATGTAAGACCTTTCAAAGTTATGAATTTTGCTTGATAAGGCGTATAACTTATTTAACCAGCACACCCTTTGTGAAATAAATAATTTGGATTCAATAACTTAGGATGTGAATGGTGACGTAAAACACACCCTTTAATAGAACATAATGGTATTTTGTGATGCTACTATGAAATTCACTTATTAAAACTTAAGATTACATTATGAGACTAAGTTATCTCATTCTGAACATGACCATAAAAATGTAAATCAAAACTTTATTACAATGTTCAAAATAAAATTAAGGTGTGCAGTTTCCTTTGCCTTATATTCTATATTCTATTCTATTCTAAGATCTAAAATGTTGGAAGGAGAAGCTTCTGTTACTTGAAAGAGAAAACAAAATGGGAAAAAATGCATCTGCAGCATGCAAAGTCTATAAAGTTTATCATTCAAAACTAAAAAGAACAAGAAAAGAACAAAGTACTGAATTTGTAATTACATCAGTAAAGACACAAATTAGAAACAGAAAGCAACCACTGAAAGAGCACACTCCAGTTCTGGACTCAAGTGTCATTCATTTCAATGGGGCTTGAACAGGAAAAATGTCTCAAGTCCTAAATGCTCCTTCACTGAGGATTTCAAATATAGTGACACTCATTGGCTCTGGTGTGAACATGGGAGGCCAGATGTAAATAGAAAACTGCATGAGCACCTGGCCCATTCTCCTTTGTGTCAGATGTTTCTCATATGAACTAGTGGTCCGTTGCATTTAGTGCTTACCCTCTTTCTTCTTTGGCTCTTGCAAAGCTTTATATTTGGCCTTAGTTACACCAGCATGGGTAGCACTGTGGTCTAAACCACAGAGCCTAGAGCTTGCCGATCAGAAGGTCAGCGGTTCGAATCCCCGCGACGGGGTGAGCTCCCGTTGTTCGGTCCCAGCTCCTGCCAACCTAGCAGTTCGAAAGCATGTCAAAGTGCAAGTAGATAAATAGGTACCGCTTTGGCGGGAAGGTAAACGGCGTTTTCGTGCGCTGCTCTGGTTTTGCCAGAAGCGGCTTAGTCATGCTGGCCACATGACCTGGAAAAACTGTCTGCGGACAAACGTCGGCTCCCTTGGCCAGAAAAGCGAAATGAGCGCCACAACCCCAGAGTCGTTCGCGACTGGACTCAACTGTCAGGGGTCCTTTACTTTTACCTTACACCAGCATGCAGACAGTAGCAAAATTGGATAAACAACATTTTCCCCCCTCTGAAAGTTAATGTAACAACTAGAAAGCTGAATTGAAAATCAGATTACCCATTTAACTAAATATTAGGTGTGATATCTAATGCTAGTCATACTCAGAGTAACTAGTTGAAATCAATGGAATTAAGATGCACCGGTGATTTCTCTAACAACTTTCAAAATTTCAAATGGTGTAGATTTTGGCATCAACTTCTGGCCTTCCTGTCTTCTCAAAGCAGAGTAGGATATATTTGCAATGCAACTGAAGTATATTAAATAATTTTGCTCTAATTTGCAGCTCAGGCTTTCTCAAGTCTTAAAAATAAAAAAGTACTGGGTTCTGTTTATTAATTACTGGAATATTAAGTTTCAGCATAATGTAAATCCGTATGTCTGTAAATATTATCTTTAAACATACTCTTGTTTTGTTTTTATTTATACATCTTTTTATATAACCTTTGATTTTGCGTACTTATATTTTAATGCTTTTATACAGGGATAGCCAACATGGTGCCCTCCAGATGTTTTGGACTACAATTTCCATCTCCACTGGCCATTGCCTATGTTAGCTGGGGCTTATGAGAGTTGCAGTCCACAACATCTGGAGGACACCTTGTTGCTACCCCTGCTTTAATATAAACAAAAAAGTGGAAAAATTCGGCTTGCAAGATCAGATAGTTAATGAACTTATAAAAGAACTTAGATGAATATACTTTGCAAGCAGTTCTCCTTGGTATCAGCAGACAACATTATAAAATCAGAAAGGGCATACATATGCTACCATGTTGGCATAAGAAAAGCACACATGTGCTCACATTTAGCAAACTGAAATCATGGTAAATCACACACTACCAACAGGTGAAGCCACAAATTTGTAGGGCCTACCAGTCGCTTTTCAGATTGTGCATTACTGTACACAAATGCACACAGGAAAGTTAATTTTCTTGCACAGCTAACAGTAAATATTGGATGTGGATTTATGTTATAATAAACAGCATTGATGTATAAATAGAACAGCACTACTGAATGTAAACTCATCTCAGAATTCTTACTCATTATGATTCAGGTGCAAAATAAGATGCAGATGCTGAGATGGGGGGAGGAGTTCCTTTATGGAGGCAGATGGAGCCTATAAATCACATTATGCTTTACAGTGGGAAGTTGTTAGTCTAAATCCTAGAAAACTATTACCTTTCTGTGTGACTGAAGCTAAATTAATATGGCTTTAAACAAAGGTAGCATTTGCACAGAGCTTTATCATTGGGAAGTGATGGGGATTGACTTGCCAGCTGCTTCTTTCACTTACACACATTAAAAATAATGTAAAGTTATTTACAGGTCTGGGTCCAGAGATTGTTCTTTATCTCCATCGAATATATCAACACATATACATATTATACTTTAACCTCTACCCTCTTTAGGAAAAGACTAAATTGCAATGCTGAGAAACTTTATACATTTGAAAATCATTGAGTCATTGAGATAGAGTCATTGGCATGATATACAATCTGATCTCACAGAATTTCCTCCCGATAAATGTTCCCCACACTGTATAACCTCCTTGGCTACTGGCAGAGATACTCATAGCACCACATCAAAGCAAGAGGAATTATGGAAAGTGTTCCCTGAATGTCAAACTGTATATAAAGAGTTAAATGCAACAATGCAAACTGTCTTTTAAACAGGCCTTCAAAGTAATTTCCCATCTCCTGTCACCTGAGCTCTAAATGGCTTCTGAACCTGAAATAGCTACAGTCACAGAGTCTCCCCAGCACGCCCACCCAATGCAAGCAAAGGTGTATTTGCTGGATAATGGATTGTCTGCTCTGTGTCCCAATGATATTGGTATGCAGTTCAATATAAATGTCTAACAATATATTTACATAGCACATATGTGTAGTTCTGCAACAGTCCAACACTGGGAGCAATAAAGGTGTATTAAATATAATGAACATGCCATGAAACTCTGAACCTGTTCATTAAGGAAGAAGTCTGACATATAAGAAGAATCTTGGATTGACAATAACAAACTTTAACTTTAAGTTTTTCATTTTAGGCTTCTGGTGCCGCCTGCCTTAATGGAGGCAGCCCCCACGACAGCGGGGAATCATTGGCGAATGAAAAACAAGGATGACAGAGAGTAAATCATCCTTGCAAATTCCCCCCAGGGTCGGGGAAAATGGGCTTCACTCACAGTTCATCTGGTACCTGGCTCTCGCTCGGGCATGGAATGTGGGAGGCAGGGAGGGGCTGAGTACAAAAGTACTTGGCCTGGTGAAAACCCTCCTACACTGCCATTAAGAAGCAGAAGTTCTCCATTTAATTGAATTTTAAATTGCCATTAAAGTACTGGTGCATGAGGGTGCATAAGGGTTGCAGCAACATACTGCATATAAGCTACATGGATCAAAGGTTTGAATTGAGATAAGTTTTTATTCCGCATGAGATTTGGTTGGTGAGAGGGAAGACCATGGTTTGTCTCCCTCTCCCCAAGCCAAGCGCAAACTCTGCCAACACTCAGGATTAAGCAGCCCTCCACTTCTACAATACCCATCCCTTCACTTTCTTGCTGAAGCTAACATGGCAGCAATGTAGCAGCAATGATACAAATAAGAAGAGTTATTGCTTTCAGTCAGGTGCTGGGGAAGTACCAAGGAATGATGTCTGGCTAGTTAGGACAACCCACCTGTCAAACAGAAAGACATTTGGTGATTAACAGGCAGGTCATCTCATGTACCTGCCAAAGTTGACCCACTGAGTTCTGAACATATACAGAACAGAGTTCTGAACAGATTCATCATACTGGGCCAAAAATATTCCACATCCATTTCAGGGCCTAACAAAATGTGCACAGAAACTATTCTTATCAACCACCAGACTCATTTTGGGGACAATAGAAGCAGGAACAGGGGGAACTGTAACTGAGCTGCAAGGTCTCTAAGCATTGCTGTGTTCTTGTGTCGCCATCATTCGGAGTGCAACTGCAGCTGTGGCTGGTAAAGGAGCCAAGTTTAAAACAAGCCAATTAATAACAGTGGAACATAGGAACCTCCCCTATACTGAATCAGATCATTGGTTCATCTAGTTCAGTCCTGTTGACACTGCATGACTTTCAAAGACTTCAGGCAGGAGTCCTTCCCCAACCATACTTGGAGATGAGATCCCAGGGATTGAACCTGAAACCTTTTTCATGCAAGGCATGTGCTTAACCACACAACTATGATCAAAACCAAATGAGTTAATTTCAGCAGAGGTAATTCTGAATCAAGCTGGGAGAAGTATTCCCAGCCATAAGCAACTTTTCCCAATGCCTGTTCAAATATGATGAGAGACGTATAAATATTCTATACTTTTTTATGCTTCTGTTGAACCTTTCAATATAGACACCTGTCTGGGACGTTCTAAATAACCAGAAGGGAGCATAATATGTGGCAAATATAAATTGCGAAGTACTTTATCCAATGAGGATGGACAAATAAGACTGAGTTGTGCAGTATATATGTTAAGGTCTATTTAATGGTTTGAAAACTATTTACAAAGAGTCCCTAATTTAGGATTTCATGGCACAGATTAATGTGGTCCCTTAACAGCCCAATTTCTGACTACTGAAGGATTCTGAAAAAAATCTCATCTAGACATCAAATGTAAAGAAACAGAGTCTTTGGAGACACATCATGATAAAGTGCAGATTGAGCAATACGCTCAGTGAACAGAATGAGCAGTTCAAGAGTTCAGAATGTGTTCATTTGAAAGGTGTTCAGTTAAAGAGAAGGGCATTGTACAGACAAAGGCACAGAAAGGTCATCATTACAATCATTTCATCTTCATTACCAAACTGCAGTCATAGCACTGGTGGGCAAACTATGTCTATACTCATCCATTGTTTTTGCTGTTTGGAATGCAAAGAGAAACAAAAGTATTAATAAAATACACATATAAACCTATGGTCTTGACAAGAGAAACATGTAACTGTTGCACAGCATAGATTCCAGTGCTTACTCTTAGGAAATGCAGACACAGCATGAAATTTCCTACAGGTCCTCTATGACATGGTGAAAGTGAGGGTATATATCTAAGTAAGAATGAATTCCTTTTCCCATGTAAAAAATATTTTATGTGTAAAAATAATTCCCCTATCCAGCTGCAGTCATGGGCAATTAGTCACTCAGAGCCACTGGTAGTCCTAAATGCAAAAGTAGGACAGTAGATCAGAGCGACAGTGCACACGGTTGGCATGTAGAAGGCTCCAGGTTCAATCCCTGGCATCTCAGTTAAAAGGATCAGGTAGCAGGTAGCCCAAGAGTTTGGAGAACTGTCGCCAGTTGGAGCAGATAACACTGGACTAGATCAGCAAATAGTGTGAGTTAGTATAATGCAGCTTCCAATATGCATACCCACTCACATCAAAAGGGGCATCCAACTAGTTCAAGTGGGTTCAAATGAATTTCACAGCAGTGTGAAGTTTCCAACAGTAAAATTACCAGGTCAAATAACCTAGGAATGTCAGAAAGTGTGGGTTAGTTCTATAGATCTCTCTCTTTCTGCTTGTCTTTTTAATCTGTAAAACCAGAAATATGGGTAATTTAGCCTACACCACTGCAGGATTCTACTCTTGCAATAAGCACATCATCCAAGCTCTCTCAGAATAATTAGGGTTATGGGATATGTCATTTCTACTTGCCATTATTTTCTATTAGAGAATAGCAGCTTTTAATTCCTGCCAGCTGGCGCCACACAGCATGCAAATTCCAAAGGAAACAATGCATGTCAATACTGTACTCTAAGTTAACCTGAAATTGAGAGTACTAACATATTCTGAAAGGAGGACTAAGTTCTCCATCTTACGGAGTTCAGAATAAACAACTCTAAAGGATACAAAAAAGATTCTAATTTAACTTTGAAGAATTTGTGCTGATAAAATCCACAAAGGAATGTATTGCTTGCTGTGGCTTAAATTATGGGGCAGGGGGAGAGAAGAGGCCACCATAGATTATGGCCTCTATGCAGTGTTTCTCAATCTTGAGTCCCCAGCTGTTGTTGGACTACAACTCCCACCATCCCTGACCACTGGATCTGCTAGCTAGGAATGATGGAAGTGGTGGTCTAACAACAGCTGGGGATCCAAGGTTGAGAAACACTGCTCTACAGCACATGCACTTAGAGAAAAAGAACAGCAGGTTGAAACAATTTCATCCTCAACTGACAGGGATTAAGGGTTCTGCATGTGTCTCTGACAGCAAAAAAGCACTACCAACAAGCCAACCACTGGGAGAAGAATCCGTTTAGTGAAGAAAGAACTTGCCTCTTTAAAGTACACGTATACATTCTCTGTGAGCTCACTGATTAAATTCTCTGTGAGCTCACATTAAACTAAAATCTGGCCATAATGAATTCTCTTTTCATGTTAAATTTAGCAATTCTGCACAGATGATCCTCCCTAAACATGCTCATATTTAACTAACTGATGCCCCCCTTTCCCCTTTATTTTATATAATGGGGGGAGAGATCATCCTGCTCACCACTGGCCTCACCCATCATCAGCATGTGTCCGTCAACAGAGAACTCCTGACAGAGAAAATGCTTGCCCATCATTGGCGCAGAGACAGGGGGCTTGTGAGATTTCCTAAAGGAAAAGGCTCGGTCTTTGTCACTCACCAAATGACTCTTGAGTCTGCAGACCAATTTATTTGAGACAGATATGCCACATTTTGTTTCTTCAGTTCTATCTATATGTTTAAAAACCTGTAACATTTTTAAAGCATGTGATTTCAGTAAATGCTGAAGTTAAATGATTAACAGCAGCTAGAATATTTTACTTTATTAATATTGCCATCATTACAATTCATGGTTTAGGTAAAAGCAAGTTGCTCTTTCCTTTCTGCTGACAGATCTTTATCACATAAAACTTTCTTTTTAATCTCTGAAATTCTTCACTTTACTCTTAGCTTCGTTTACAGCTCTTCTCCAATATCCTCCACTTTAAGCAAAGCTAGAAGAAGTATCTCATCTGCTCAGTTACTTACATTGCTACAGAATAAATACCACTTCCTCTCATGGTTGATGAAATATTAATCAAAAACAGGAACAGAGTGATGCTATCTGAATGTGGATGTCTTTCTAACAGTCTAGAAGAGATCTGGAGGTCATATAATAGCTTTGGACAGAAAGGGGGAGTGTATAACATAGAAACAACATTGGATATGGAGTAAAGAGCATGTATTACAAGAAGATTAGATAGACTGGCTTTACAATCTTACAATCATTGTTATGTGGATGACTGCAAAGACATATTCCAGAAAGTAAGTGGGTCTGGTGACTTTTAAACCCCCAACAAGCAAAACAAGTTCCTCAAACACTGAAATACAGCGACACATACTTCTGTGGTACTGGAGGTCTTAGAAAAAGGGGTGGCATTTAATCACAGAGGATGGGCATTCCAGGGAATGGAGGCTCCAAGCCCAATGCTCCCATAATTACATGCTCACACACAGAGAGAATGCATGGTGTTGAAGATCTGGGGGGCAGGGAATCCCCCTAAACCCTAGGAATGAATAAATACTAGGATTTTGATTGATTGGGATATGGATTAAAGCACAAACTGCAGAGTTGTGCCCAACAGGGAATTCCTGGACTGGCTCATGCAAACCAGCCTGGCTGCCTGGGTGAACAGCGAACCAGTTGACATGACAAAAGGTGTTGATGTTTACCAAGGTGATGGGTGTATGTTTGAGAAGACACGGAAAGGGTTTTCTGTGAAGAAGGAGGAGGAAGAAGGGCTGAGAGCCATCTTGGAAGAGGCTGGCTGCAGGCGGCTTACACTGCTGCCTCTTTCAATGACTATGCCATAAGATCTGGACTCCCTCCATGTGCTAAAGGTGTAAATAGATGAATAAACCATATTTATTAAAGCATGACAGTCTCCACCGTGTCTTCCATTCTCCAAAGGGCCACAGGTCCTGTGTGGATTCCTGGGACCCCATGGGCTCTTGCCACTGCTTGGCATTGAAAGGTAACTACATTTGTAACAATACACAATAAGGAACTAACCAGTTTAAGCATAGAGCTGTAGCCAATGAAGTTCTACTCAGAGTAAACCCATTGAAATTAATGAGCCTTGGTTAGTAATGTCAATGGGCCTACTCCACATAGACATAACCCATAAAATTATCCAGGCAACAAACCATAGTTTATCAGCCTCAGAACAAGTCTAATGCCCAGACACACACTGACTGCTCCCATGAGACTAGCTTGATAAACCAGTTTCCAATGATATAGAGAACAGAAAGTTGTGCTTTACTGCTACTTATAAATGAGAAACTGTGGTTTAGCAAGACAGAAAATCAAAACAGAAATTACAAAACAGAGAAACAGAGTAAAAATGGGAGGAAATGCAGTGACCACTAGAAATCATTCAATAATTTTTAATTAGGGTTGAACAAATTTTCTCACATTCCCCAATTCACTACATTTGCAGGGATGGTTGTTGTTGTTGTTGTTTTGGGGGGATTGACATTGACACCTATGACCCTTGATTTTTTTTTTATTGTCATTGCTGCCCCTGCCCCAAAATTCTTTTATTTTAAGCCCAACGCTGCTAAGGACACTGACAAAATCCTTTAAAATCCAAAATGACACAGAACTGTGGTATATCTGCAGTTTTTTCTTCTTTTTTTCTTTTAATAGTGTCTTGTCAAAAATGTTCCACTACTGCTGCCTGGTGATAGCAAAAAGAGAGGCTGATGGCAACCACTACAATCGCCACAATAGATCCTAGCCCATGAACAACTGGAGGAGCTTATCCCCTCAAATGTCCCTAGGGTGTTTTTTCCCCGGGGGAGGGGTATTTCTTCCTCCTAAGGAGAGAAAAGTCAAAAACTTTTGGTTCGACACTAATTTGCAACTAATTCACTTGTTGGGGAATAATTTGTCAACTAATGTGTTTCCTTAAATAGTGGATTGGGCACTGAAATAATGTCCTTGAACGCTTTAGAAATCCGTTAAGCTACAATAATAAAACTACTTGGCTTGATAAAATTGTCACTCAGCAATCAGTTTCTCACTGCTCATCACAACACAATATTTTGTTATGAGCAATCGCCCCTACCAGGCTAAAAATGTATTTGTGCACAGAGTTCACTATGGTGACATTGACCCCATGGTATTTCCTGTTTATAACTGCATTACAAATACAGATAGGCTGCTTGATGATTCTTAATTTTTGAAATGTGTCTAGGTGGAAACACAGCAGTTACCGGTACCTCTTGGCATATCAACCAGGAGGTACAATGAATGAATGCACACATTAGTAGACTCTTCCTATCAGTGCCTACAAATTTGCACTGAGGCATCTTTACATTTTTATTTTAAAATGATCATTTATTTACTGTGTTTATTTAGGTTGCATGCCAATATGTTGGATTACTATGCTCATGCCAACATCAGATAGTTTTATCACAAGTCGCAAGTTCATGACACCACTGATCATACACTTCCAGAAGTGATCCCCACTTTTTTTGTATACATCAGGTAACTCCCCCTCTCAAAAATGAGCATTTTTTGTCATTTTCAGGTTTGTTTGAATGATATCATAATATCGGAACTTAAATAGAAATAAAGATCTTATACTTTCAAAAACAAAATTGGCCCAAGCTTCCATACAAGCTATATTGGAAAACAAATGTTTCTCCCACAGAGAGAGAAAGAAAACATGAGTCTGTTCTGTACAATACAATATTGAGTGTCAAATCCCTGATAAGAAGGCATGTTAACTGATAAGACTTTGGAACCTACAAGAAACCATAACCTAATAGGCAGAAAGCATTTATAAGCAGCTATAAATTTTCCAATTTTATTTAATGTGTGGAGCTTTTAAGGGAATAAAAATGATGTTCTTGTTTAAAAAAGTGAATTTGCCTGCAGTCTTTAAAAAGAATTCTGCACACAAACGCATATAAAAAGGCACATCTAGTATATCTCAGATATATTTATGGATCAGAGGCCTGGCTCATAGAAAACTTACTTTGTTCCCCCCCCCCCCCCCGTTAACTTTCCCAGAACTCATTTACATATGTAAAGCAGATAAACCTCAAAAGCAGATAGACTTGAGTTTAAAATAATAAAATAAGAAATAACACACTTGATGATTCTTGCACTAAACAAAATAATATATTTTTGTCATAAGCTGTGTTGTATTTAATATTCAGATCGAGGCATCTCTGTCTCATTCTAGCAAACCCTTTTGACAAAAGCCATCCAACGTCTGCCAGCAGTATCGAGTCCAGCTGAGGACAAATTTCAAGATGAACCTGAAATCAATTTGCCATCAAATTTTCATGCTTCTCCCAGACTATCTGTGGCATTTTAATTACAAGCACCCTAGGCAGGGGGTACTACACATATTGACACTTAGCTCCTACAATAAACTTTATTGGCAACCTCTGTCTGAATGAGGTACTCAAGTAGAATAACAAGAAATATACCAAGATATCTGAGCAGTTAGGGTATAATGACTTAGGGTAGAATCCCTTTGTTCCAATTGGTAGGCATCTAAACATTATAAACTTAAAAAAAAATTTTTTAAAAAATAAACAGGTGCTAGAAAAGGGAAATATTATTTCAAGACTGTGCAAATATTCTTTTCAACCCATTTTCTGGTAGGGCATTACTACAATTATAACATATTTAAATTATTCCTCAATTTTTCCTCAACCATTGTTAAACAGCTCTTAACTATAAACAGTACCCACAGAAAAGTTAATAAGAGAATATCAGTGCCTCATTGCCTTTACACTAAGCACATCATATTCTTGGTTCACATATTCTTGGTTCAATAGATGCTTTCCTACAGCCAGATTCAAGAAGCTGAAGTCCGAGGGCAAATACTTAAAAGATGAGTGGTATTCACCCATCATGCCGAAGTGAACCAATGCTGGCATAAACCTTGCTTATGCAATAGCAAGCATACATTTCTTCCTGATGGCAGTACCTGGAAATGGTTATCAAAATAGGTAGTGGCTTACTTATTCTGGACTGCCTCTTTCAAGGCTCAGAGTTTGTGTTCTATGATTATAGTTTCTACTTCATCACCAGCTTCCCCACCATAGCTGTCAACCTTCCCTTTTTTTGCGGGAAATCCCTTTATTCCAGCACCATTCCACGCTGTTTCCCTTTTTTTCCTGATTTCAAAGGAAGCAGCTCCTCTCCCTCCCTGCCGGCCAGGGACGCTCCTCAGCTGCGTTGCTCGGCTGCGTTGCTCACCAATAGTTACAGAGAATATGATGTCATTAGACAACAGCACTGTTTGTGCTTTGCTTGCAAGTAAAATCAACCACTCTGGCCCAGCCCACAAATACACTCCTTCCAAAAGAGTGTTAAAGGATGCAAATCCTGCAACACGTTTGTATAAGAAGTCATTAATGGATGCCAGAGAGCCAAAAGAGTGAACCTGATCAATCCCCCCATGAAGAATTGACGCTTTTGAATTGTGGTGCTGGAGTCCCGTGGACTGCAAGAAGATCAAACCAATCCATTCTGAAGGACATCGGCCCTGGCTGCTCACCGGAAGGACAGATCCTGAAGCATCACATGAGAAGAGAAGACTCCCTGGAAAAGAGACCCAGAGGTGGGGAAAGATGATGGTGTGTAGCCTGGTATAAATTAATTTGTAGCCTGGGGGGATTACCGTGGCGTGGACTGTCCCCGAGAACCGTAGACTGTCCCCGGGACAGGTGAGGCTGCTAATCCCTTATTTTCAAATCCGAAAATTGACAGCTATGTTCCCCACTCTAGAAAAAAATATTGTGGGAATTTTGTTGATTGTTTCGTGGTCTCCATCCATTCCATGAGTCTCTGAAAGGGGAAGGGACATGCATGCATGTGAGAGGAAAGGAGATTGTCCATTTCTTTGGTTTATGTTAGCTGTGACATTGTTAGCTTCCTTAATTGTTAGGGAATGAACTGACATTTATTTATTAAACTCAGTAATATTGAACCCTAAACATTTGGCACATTTTTGCATATGTGATTATCATATGGTATAGGGATAATGTTTGTCCGGCCTGGGGGGCATTTAGAGCATGGGACTGTGAGCAAAAGTTAAAGTGTTAAAGTGTTACTAACCAGCTCTCTTCCTGGCAAGAGAACATCTGGCAGCAATGATACTGAGAAGGAGGTCATTCTCCCCAGCCCCATGAAAGGCAAGTTCACACTTAGGAGGAGACCCAATGAAAGTATGCTGCTGAAAAGCTTCCCAACCCAGTACAATAATGTAAGGAGTTTGTGGGTGCTAGACCACTATCATCTCGAGATCAAGCAAATGTCAGAATTTAATCAATGTTTGGAGTGTTAAAATGTGTGTATTGAGCTGTGTGCTAGTCAATACTTATCCCTTGGAATCAACAAATGTTAAGAGCAAATTAAGATAGGCTAAACTCTCTCATAAGGAAATTGGCTGGAGTGATGGATCATTAAGAATAACAAAGGATCAAAGGACTCTGTCTGAGATAGAAAATGGGAGATGCCCCACCTCAACTCACAGCTAGTTAGAAGATGAGCTAGAGGTTGGAGTTGGAGGAGAAAAGGAGACTGAGCCCCTGGCTGCATGGATGTTAAAACAGGTAAGCCACACACAACGGTAAACTACATTGGTCGGCCGTGGGGCGTGACGCGGGCGTGACTCCCAATGATGCACCACGCCCCCTGCTGCACATGGGGAGTGCTCGTGGCCAGCTTGCAACTCTGCCCCCCTGGGAGGGTGAGCGGTTTTAGCAGAGGGAAACAACAAGCAGAGAACAGTAGTTGGTGTCTGTTTAGATCCAAGGCTGTGCCTATGGAAGAGTCAAGACCCTCTTGGAGTGTTGATGCTGTGAATCTCTCCATTGTAGGTTCAGCAACGGGTATATGTCTAAATAAATCATATATCCTAAAGACACATCAGTCTCAGCTGTTCCTAATTTTCCAAAAGAAAACAGGAACACTAGATTAAGCATCTGGAGATTGGGGATGGTATGCAACAATATTGTACAGATGCCACCCATCTCTATTTTGTTTGCATCATATGAAGGCCTGCAATATCTGGTTTGAATTAGTAGCCTACAAATTGGGTGGGGGCATTATCAAATCAAAGCCTATTGTTGAATATGAGAAAGTAAACTGTCTCCACTTCCGGTCGGAGTGCCGGAGAGGATGGTCGGGGGGACATGTCGCTCTTGACATTCCCTCGCCCGACCGGGAAAAGGGGAGATCGCGACAGCGCCGCGACCCCCAAAACCCCCGGGAAGGGCGTCCCGGGGTCTAAGGACCCGCACGGGCTCGGACGCCGAGCCTGCACCCAGGGAGCTAGCGCTCCCGAGGCGAGCAGGTGGCGGAGCCCCAGGGTCCGCTAAACCCCCGTCGGGCGCAGCTGCTAGACCGTCCTCTCGGAGCGCACCGATTTCTCCAAATCTGCTGAATTCGGAATTGTGAGTAGGAAAAAGAAGGGAATCTGGACTAAATTTGGGCTGGTGCGGGAGGAAAATACGGAGGTCCCTTCCTTGCCAATGTTGCCGAGTTGGAGGTCGATTCCGGCAGTCGGGTAGAACAACAAACAGGAGACATTGTTGCGGAAGCAAAAGCCAACAGTTGCAACGGGGGGAAACTTTTGTTTCAAACCTTGAAGGAACCCCATCTCCTAAAACCCCGAGAGAAACCTGGCTAAGGAAGATTTAAATTTGGATTATATTTTTTGTGAATGTGAGTGACTTTTGGAAAGGCTGTCATTATGGATTTGCTGGAAGAAATCAATGAAATACTAGATGAATTTAAGGATCTAATCGTCAGGCATTTCCGGAGTGACAGCCTGCAACAGAAGTGCATTCCGAAGGACAGAGAACAACATCAAAAACATCAGAGACACAATAAGGAACTCATAACCGTGGGAAAAAGAAGGATCACTAGGAGGAAACACAGGAGATTTGTTTCAAGGCAAAGGACAGTGATAACCAGAAATGGCAAGACAAATGGAACTGCTTTCTCACAAGCAAGAAAGGATTGGAAGATAGACAGGAAACAACTTGAGAAAGAAAGTGAAGTGAGGAATGATTCCAGAACTGACAGCTCCTGGTTCTGGTGTGAGGAGAGACATGGACAAGGGTGATTGATAAAAGATTACTTTTCTTCTTTAAATGTTCTCAGCCCGATGGAATTATTTGGCATGTTTAAGGATATGGCACATGTGTATTACAAGATGATGTGGAAGATTATTAATGTTGATGATTATTAAGTCAGTGTTCCTTTTTTGGGGGGAAGGGGAGAGGGGGAAGACAACTATTAGATAATAAACAGAAGGGTATAATGGCTGAAGCCGAAATAGAAGGAATAGTTTGATGAAAGAATATATAAAATTAGATTAAGATGTTAGTTAAATAAGATTTACAGTTATGTGTTAATTGATAAGAAGAACCTGAGAAATAAGATTTAATGATGTAACCGATGTAAGGGATCGGGGAAGACCAACTTTGACCATTATTATGAACATAGATGCTTGACCCAGGGATTGGGACAGGAACAATTAAGATAGAAAGGCTGTATGGTTAAACAAAAATGAATTGTATTCCTCTGTGAGAGGGGGGGGATGAACTGTAAAAGGGCTCCTCTGAGTGAGAGGGGGGAGCCAAAGAAAGTTTGACCAATGCATGTCCTTTGAAAGTATGTTTTGGAAAAATGTGTAAAAAATTTAATAAATATTATTTTTAAAAAAAAAAAAAAGAAAGAAAGTAAACTGTCTCCACCCACACCACCACTTAATCACTTTCTACAGCTCTTTGAATTTTGAAGCTTCTAAGTTATCCAGTACCTTTTCATAATCGTTCCAGTCTAAAACAGATAGATGGCTTCCATTTGTCAAAGCTAACAGAATGTTTTGGATCAAGAGCCTGTATTTTAATGCTTGGGTCTACATTTTTTAGAAGACAAAAAAACAACAAATCAGAATCAAAAGTTCAATTTAAAAAGCGAGCAAACTGCATGTGATGCCTATGATGGTACCAATGGTGCCGTATTTTTTAGAAAAGCAGCTCCAGGATCAGGGCATTTGAACAGGAGAAGTCTGGGTGTGTATCTGCTTAATGCTTTCTCCAACGCCAGCCTGTCCATTCCAAATCACCTTTTCCCCTCAAGTTCCTTTTCCCTTCTCCTGGCATTTCTTTTTACCCCCACAGATGGTGGGGGTAAATAATAATTATTATTATTTTTGCTTTAAAATAAAACATATTTGTATTTGTAAACTTAAACATTTACTTCTGCTTAACATTCCAGGAGGGTAAGCAAACTTAATTCTGAAACATTCAAGTTCAGAAGAAATATCAATGACACACCATTGCACACTTCTTTAAGTCATCCTTTGCCTTTTGGATCCACTACCATCCAAACGCATTCAGTAAATTTCATCAAAAAAAGAATGTTGAACTCTAGTGAAATAATCAACATCCATTCCTTTCATAATAAGATTCCTCCTTATACCCATTCCCAAGTGTCCTATTACAAAGGAATTCTTCTGACAAGAGACTGTGCATTTATGAATGACAATCAAGCTACAATGACCCCTAGTGGTTATTAACAATAAGTGACATGAAGAAAACAATTTCTATCCTAAAAAGATCCTTTTGAAAAGCTAAATGTGCTTTCGCAAAAAAGAAAAGAAAATTATGAGTGGGTTTTTTTTTACCATATGCGTGTTACATACTTAAAGGAACAATCCAATAAGCAGCTCTGCCTACAAAAATAAATTTGGATATTGCACCTTAATGAACAAGATATTCCTAAAAAGGTAGACATTTTTATACAACAGGGCCAAAAGTACGGGCTGTAGCTGAGTTAGTGCCATAGCTAACATTGGCATTTGGCTTCACTACATCTTTCTTTTCCATGGCACTTCCTTCCTTCCTTGCTCTGCTCCTTAATCCACTTTAGCTGCAACCTTAACCCCACTTATCTGGCAATAAACCCCATTGAATTTAAAAATACTTACTTCTGAGTAGACATGGTTAGGATTGCACTGTGAGTAAACTGATCCCAGACCTGCACCCTTCCCTCTCTCCCTTCTCTACTGTTCAGCTTCACACAATCCCAAAGGGCATGTTAGCAACAGGAAGGGGGTGGAACCAGTCCCTTTGTGATTTCAGCACCTATTCAAAATTCCAGGCAACATTTCAGTTCATTCAAAGCATGTTGTTTTTCTAATACAAAACAGCTGTTTGCCCCACAGGCAACCGTGTGGAGGAAATCAAACAATCATTGAAACCACGAATTCGTTCAAACAGAAAAATTAGCACAGACAAAAAACTGCCTAAACCTTCACCATTAACATGCTTACTCCCTCTCTCAACTATGACGCTTCACGATGCACAAGGGGGGGGGGGTAACAACGATACAGTTGTGCAATGGAGGAGACAGGTTCTTTGCAACCCCTTGATGATGACAGTATTGTTTTATTTGAAGGATGAACACTTAAAAAAATATTTGCCCTGTAAAATGCAATTTTTTAAAAAATGCAGCCAGGTCTCTCTATACCTAATATTTCACCACCTTCTCATATAAACCCTAAATAATAACATACATGGATATACAAATGACACCACACACAAGAGAAAAAAAATCTTGCATTCTTTACAGTAATCTTGTAAGGTTGATCCATACTTGTATTATTATTCTTGTATTACGAATGGGGGACTGAGGCTTGCCTAGGAGCACCTTAGTGACATTCAAATCTGAGACTTCTTGATCTATAGCTTATACACTTACAAAGCTGATGTAGCATAGTGGCTAGGTAAAACTTTTTTTTAACATCTTGTTTTCAAACAAAGGAACACCTTTTTCTGTAAGCAAGCATACAGATCTGCAGATTTGCATTTCTACTACTGCATAAATATTACTCCTTCTTTTAAATTTGAAACTCCAGTACATTTTCTCACAATGTGACTGACATTTCTTAGAACAGTATCCACTTCAAACGGCAGGGAAATACAATAATTTACACAAAATAACTTGTGACGGAGTCTGGCATATTTACACAGAACAGAGTCCCATTAAGTCCGAAGAGGCTTACTTAGAAATAAGTATGCATGTAGCTTTATGGCTACCTGAGTGGATAAACCTGTGAAAAACAATTTAAGAGCTTTTCTAGGCATCAACAATAGTTACAGGGAATGCATGTCTAGGGTGGTGACATTGCAACAGCAGACTCTGCCTCTATATCAGTTTATCAGAACACTTTTAGAAAGTTCTCCATGTATTGCTGTGGGTGTGGGGGTTCATTACATTTGTCTGAAAACCCTGAGTTTAAAGGTGCCTGATCACGTAAAGAAAGGCCTCTACAGAAAGGCATTCTCTCTAGACCAGGAGTCACTATTCTCTGGCCTTCCAAACGTTGATGAACTACAACACCCATCAGCCCCAGCCACATAGCCAATGGCCAGGGATGATAGCAGCAACAACTTCGGGAGGAACACAGGTTAGCAACCCATAACCTGACTTTCCTGCCAACACATAGGAGACAAAGCCTCTTGCTACAATGTCAATATCATCTCCCTCATGAATATGTATGGATTGTATGGGGTGTTAAGGGAAGGGTAATACCTCTGGTGGGGCATACATCATGCTCCTTCTGCGACAGTGTGTCCACCCTAAACTCAGCTCTCACCTGTGTCAGCATGCGACAGCAGCCACACTCCAGGAATGGCTTCGACCGGCTGGCTAAACCAGGTGAAGGTAGCCAACGTCTCAAACCCTCAATGAGTTAGGAACTTCACTTGCATGTGAAGACAGGCACAAGCAGATTGAGTGGACAAGACCAACAGTGAGTCAAACCGTCAAGAAGGTGGTTTCTGCATGTGCTGTAGAGGGAAGGGAGGGAAGGTAGCCCATCTCGGAGAAGGAAAACTCTGATCCTAAACCTCCGCTGGCTTGTGTGATCTTTGGAAGAATTAAAGGCTGATGAGTAAACCCTACACAAATCCGGAGAGGAATCCCTTAAAAAGTTGGATGCTGCCTTGAATGCCTCCTTCTGGCAACTCCTGCAGCTAAACTGGTGCCAAATGTATTGCTATTCTTTCCTTTGGATCACATCAGTGGTCACATTCCTTTGGATCACATCAGAGATTCCTGTCATCTGGGCAGCCCATGATCTCCATACACACTGTCCAGGCTTGCACCCCGGGGAGGTCACTTCAGTGCTGCTAAGGCAGTGGTTTGACTTCACCCTGGAGGCGGACTCCATTCAGTGGTGTAGGAAGGGGAGAGGAGGGGGCGGGCCGCCCCAGGTGCCACTCTGGGAGGGGCGACAAGATGGCCCCTGCCTCCCCCCAGCTGTAGAGCGGCCGAGGGCGCGGTGTCCGTATGGGCTGCCACTCTTGTGCGCCGTCCATACGGGATGCCACTCGCGCAGCAGCCCATACGGTCGCTGTGCAAGCCGTAGCCTGTACGGTCGCTGCACATGCACACTCTGTACAGGATGCTGCTCATGCGGCAGCCCGTACGATCGCTGTACAAGCGGCACCCGTATGGAGTGCACATGTGCGGCATTCTGTACGGGCTGCGCATGTGCAGCTTTCTGTATGGAGTGCACACGCATGGGATGCCGCACATGCGCAGTCCATACGGGCTGCGCCGCCCCGGGTGCCGGAGAGGGTTCCTCTGCCACTGACTCCATTGTCTTTCAAGACACATGCATGCCAACAACAACATGCATATTCATTGTATTAATTTCTGAGCACATGAAAGGAGATTAATTTTAACACATCACTGCTAACACCATGAATCTGTTGAAAGTATGAAGAACTCTAGAAACACTGCAGATATCTCTGAAAACAGGTAAGATCATGTTATTATCTTTGGACTACTTTTTTCCATAAGTCTGATTATACAAAGAAGGACTCTGTGTGTTTGTACTATGCTTTGCCAGAGTTAAACTTTGGTACTGTCAATATAGTTCTCAGACCATTCCTCCAGGGTATAAGAATTACTTGCTATAAAAAGAAAATACACAAGGAATTTCACTTAGAAATAGAAGTTTTACATTTTCATTGTATATGCTAGAATCCTAGGGGACACACTAGCGGGGCTTTTTATTGTAAGAGGATGCAGCATGCAATAAATTGGAATCTGAAATAGATGTTCCAGACAAAGTCTTATCATTAATTCAATGAAGAACAGAAATATTTTTAGTTTAAATCTTTTTGAAGAATCTCTCTGAGCACATCGGGACAATATACATCTGTTGATGCAGCCTAGAATAGCATTAGCTTTTTTGATGCTGCATCACACTCCTGACTCATGTTAAACTTGTGGTCCACTAAGACCCCTAGATCCTTTTCACATGTACCTGTACTATTGGCAAGTCAGCTTATATTTTTTCCTGCCTAAGTGCAGAACTTAACATTTGTCCATATTGAAATTCATTTTATTAGTTTGGGTCCAGTTCTCCAATCTGTTAAGATCATCCTGAATCCTGATTCTGTCTTCTGCAATACTGGCTACCCTTCCCAGTTTGGTGGCATCTGCCAATGTGATTAGAATTTCCTAAATTCCTAAACCCAAGTCATTTATAAATATGTTGAACAAAAACAGGCCCAGAACAAAACCTTGCAGCACCCCACTTGTCACTTTCAACAAGGCACTTGTTAGTTTGGTCAGTCAACTATCTATAAATCCACCTACCTCATACAGCCCACGTTTCACCAGCTTCCCCACAAGAATATGATGAGGGATTTTGTAAATAAAAAAATAAACTTCACTGAAATCAAGATAAACTACATGCACAGCATTTTCCTGATCCATCAAGCTTGTAACTCTCTCTAAAAAAAAAACCACACACAAAAACAAAGAAATGAGATTCATCAGGCATGAGAAACCCATGCAGGGTCAGTAATCAAACCATCCTTTTCTAAGTGCTCACAGACTGACTGTTTAGTTATGTGTTCTAAGACCTTTCCTGGTATTGCCCACCTCCAGTCTGCAGGGACCATACCTGTTTTCCATGAAATCCCAAATACTATAGACAGAGGCTTTGAGATTACATCCGCGAGCTCCTTTAGTACCCTTGGGTGCAGCTAACCAGGTCTTGGAGGTCTGAATTCATTTAAAGTAGCTAGGTGTTCCCTTACCAACTCTTTTTCTATCTTCCCTCCTTGCAGTTGAGCAGTTATAGGTGTTGAGCAGTTACGCCTTCTCTCTGTCACCCAATAGCATTTCTCTATCTTCTCCACACAAGTGCATATACAGTGTTTGTGCATATACAATGTAATATCTGAACATTTATGGGTTATATAAGGAGTTTGCTCGGGAGTTTCATGTGTGCTCCGAAGTATTTATAGGGCTTTGGAGTGGACTAGAGTCTGTGAGTACGTACCTTCTCATATTTGCCCAAAGGTTTAGCAACTTGATGGGCAAAGCACCTGTTCTCCTCTGTTAATCTTGGCCACAGCAAGATTTAACGGTCGGCTGCAGAGACCATGCACCATTTCACAACCCAACTGGATGAAGAACCCGCAAGGAAGTTTAATGGAGGGGTGGGGATATCCTTCACGCAGCCTGCTGGGGAGAGTTTTAGCATGTGGCTCTGTGAAGCACCCCCCCCCCCGGGTTAAACCTCACTTCAGGCAGGGTTGGAGAGCAAACTACTCAAATGGTCTTCCCAGTAAGTAATGACACATGCTTGTTAGTTTTGTAGTGTGCACTCATTTGTCCACACAGCCTTGAATATAAAGTGGGGGTGGGCAACCTGCAACCCAAACCTCTGTATTCAGCACTGAAGACTCCTGAAGTTGTCCTATTACAGTATTACCATCACAGTTCCTTTCTGTTAATTTCCATCTTATTTTTTTCTTGTTTCCCTTCCACTTCCTCTGTTATTTCAGAACAACTGGAAGGGACAGTATTTTATCTTGTAAAAAATGCTGATTCAAAATAAAATTCTAGTTCTATGACTTGGGGGGGGAAGCCCCCCCCCAAAAAATCTGGGGCTTATGCTGTGTGAGTGGCCCTGCATCAAATAGGTAATTGTAATCTGGGATAGCCACGATGAAAATTTATGCAAATGAGTCTTTATACTAGATTAGGTAATCCAGAACATTTCTCTCTCTGACTCCTCCCACTGTTGGTTCTAGTTCTGCCCATCATTGACATGTGGCCTCCAGCATCTTATGCCCGAGGGAATGCAGTTCTCAACAGAAAAAAGGTTGCCCACCGTTGAAAGGTACACTTTTATTTTCCTGACAACCATTTTTTGTGGATGTATCTTTTTAAAAACATGTATGAACCACTTAATGTTTTACAAATTTAAGTGGTGAACAACATAAAACCAGTTACAGGTAGGTAGCCGTGTTGGTCTGCCATAAAAATAAATAAAAAAAAAATCCTTCCAGTAGCACTTTAGAGACCAACTAAGTTTGTTTTTGGTATGAGCTATCATGTGCATGCACACTTCTTCAGATACACTGAAACAGAAGTCACCAGACCCTTATATATAGTGAGAGAGTGGGGAGGGGTATTACTCGGAAGAGTGGTGGGAATGGGTGATTGGCTGATAGGTGAGGTAAACCTGTTGACGACTGTTAACGACTGCAATTGGTCTAACAGGAAAAAGCAAGGGGTGAGAAGGTTAAAAATAGCTTTGTCATGTATAATGAGAAGCGAGATTATTAAAAAATATGACATAAAACCAGTAAAAGCACGTAAAAACAGTAAGACAAACAAATAAAAACAGGTTCCAGTTTTATAGGCCAGCAAAAGTTAATCAAAAATATATCTCTGTATAAGATGTCTAAAGCAACTGATTTGTATAATCAAATTACATAGTTATTATGTGAAATTTATTTGCCCTTTCAAAGCAATTATTTTAAAAAAACCCCAGTTTTCTAATGGACCCTGATTTACCGGTATATTATAATTTTTGGCAAATATGGTGTTTTAGACATGCAAGAAAAGGGTTTTGGGATGCATAGTCTGTTGCATTTGATTTTAAACCATAGCTTTATAAACGGATGTGTTCAGATTGTTTGGAGTGTAGATTTGCTGTAGTTTCTTAACAGTCTTTAGTGAAGGAAGTAAATGACACTGATCTGTGAAGGTGGACAGTAAGATTTATAATGTATTTGTGCTAGCAGATTGCCAACAGAACTGGCCTTTCCCAGTGGTGCTGTACGCATACTTGGAAAATCAATAGGGATTAACCTATGACCCCCTTCACATACTTATACTGTGGTCTGCATTGCTTACCAATATTTCATCTGTTTCACTTAAATGCTGTTACTTACTCAATAATGTGTGGCTGTTCTTGCAAGCTACTAATTAATTTTTAAAATGTAGTATCACTTGGAACTGCGATAAAATACACCCATTGCACTGGGATGGGGAGAGCAAGCTGTTGGTTTACTTAGTAAATTCAAATGAATTAGCTTTAATTACTAATCCCACTAAGAAATAATAAAACCTTAACACAAAGATAAAAATGATGTAGTAAATCAAGCACAGACACATATTCAGAGGGTTTACCAGTGGAGCATTGTTGGTGCTTTATTTTTGTATATCTCAAGGCTACTGGTAGAGCACCATTTTGCATTAGGGATTGTATTACATACACAGCAATGTAATTTCTTGTAATCCACACAAGTTTGTGTGTGTGAGAGAGACAACAGTCTCCTTTAAGCACAGAATGAGTCTGTGGGATTGTGCCCCTGTTGTTGGATGGTACCACTGCCCTGACATCCATATACTGGTACTAGACCTGGACAGCTGCAAAGGAAAGTCCATGTTTGTAGATTTGCCATATGACAGGGGTTCCAGATTGCATGGAAAGCCTACACAAGTGGACTTACCCCTGCAGATATTCACATCTGATGCTTGGATGATCAGGAGCTGGGCTGACATTCACTCATAACTGTGGTGCCAGATAGAGCCCTACAATCTAAGGATGATGTCCCTTCACTCAATGCAAATGAGAAGGGTACTATCATGTTACCTGCAACGTGCAATCCTAATCATGTCTACACAGAAGTATGTCCTATTGAATTCAGTGGGACTTACTCCCAGGTATGTGGAGTTAGGATTGCAGCCTTACTATTTTGCATTAGAGCAACAAACATGAGGGTATGTGTGATCATATGAATTATTCCATGGGGGGATTGTTTTTCATAGAGGGGAGAGACACCAATATGCTCTTTAATTTTTCTCGCGTTTGAAAAGCAGAATGTAGATTTAACATTTGGAATTTTATTTTATTTTGTAAAAAATGAAATAGAAGAGATAGTTGTCAAGTGGCTAAACGTGTGCACCCAGTAATACACATACTTTAAAGAAGCTCTTGTGTGGAATTTCAAAACATCTCTATTAATATCATCTAATGTTTCTTTTAAAATGTAGTTTGTCTTGTGCTTTGTGGAACATTCACCACCCCTAAGTCTTATATACTGAATTCAAACATTAAATATATATTTGGGGATTAAAAACTCCAAAAACGTTCAAATGTGCAATGTTTCATTGCAAGTGGGAGTTGGAAGGAGACTGAAAACAGAAAATCCGTTATATAAATGAAGACTAGAAACAGAAATGCAGTGATTTAAAATGATGTGAATGCTGATTGCCAGTTGCAACCATGTTTAGTTAAGATAATGATATTTAGTATCCAAAGACTTAGCAAAATTATAATTATTTATTCTCTCTTCTACTTGGCCATTTCTGAAAAAAACAAAAAGCCCTCACTATTTGTATGCAAGCATACATATTCTCCAGAGTTTATTTGCAGTTTGCTATTGATTCTAGTAGCTTGTATTTGAATTGGTCAATGTACTCTGTAACAAGGCACTCTGTAAGGTACCCTACCTGAACTATCAGTTTAAATAATGTATGCATAAATTGATTAATCATTACAGTAAGAGTTATTAGCTGCATTTATTTCTGTGTACCACTACTGAGGTAGTCTGGTAATCATGCATTCTTAAGCAGGAGATCAGCTTATAATAATTATAATAACTAATAATTATAGTGAGAGAAAGAGTTTTAATAGTTGGGAACAGCAAATGCTGAATCTGGCCTCTATTAAGTTTATGAAACTTTTCCACAACAATCTTAATATACATTAAAATTCCTGCTTATTTTGCTGCTGCCTGAGTGCTGGAAGAAAGAACTGCTCCCTGCTGCAAGGCCCATTTCCACCTGGCCTGGGGCAGGGCCCATATCACCCTGAACAGCTAAAAGAGGCTCCTGGGAGGTCACTGGGACATTGCCGGAACAACTCTTGGGTTGGGACAACTGCCTAAAATGTTTTAAAATGTTGTAAATGGTTCTAATTTTGCTTCCTGTTTCATTTTTGTTGGCAGTTACTTTAATTTGGGTATAACAGTAAACTGTTTATTATTTTTGTTGTTATTGGCTTTTATAGATTTATTGGTTTCTTTGCTGCTTGTATAGGATATATTGATTTCTAATGTTTGATGTTTTGTTGTGTTTTATATGTTGTAAGCCACACAGAGTGTCTGGGAAAACACAGCCAGATGGGCGGGATATAAATTAAGAATAATTATGTTGTTGTTGTTGTTGTTGTTGTTGTTGTTATTTGCATACAATTAGTCATTCTAAATGCAGGCATATGTTTTAGCTGGGGCTACATAAAGTTCAGTGCTGAGTTTTAGAACAGAACAGAAATGTTTATTATTAGAACATCCCTATCTTTAAAATTTCATTGATAGCAGAAACTCATATTCCAGAAAGCTTTCTGTTGCCTAAAAGTTCCCCTTTTTTCTCACTTTACATTTTGTGTTTCTGTATGGATTTATTTGTTGATTTTATTTTGCACAGATCCCTCAATGCATATAACTTGCACCAATTGAGAATGTTGCACATATGTTTAGATTGGTTTTCTTAGATGATGACATGGGGTTGTATTCAACTAAGTTCTTCTCCGAATAGACTTATAGAAATTAATGAATCAAAGTTATTCATGTCCACTAACTTCCATGGGTCCACTCCAAGCAGGACTAGCATTGCATACCACCTGCAGAGACTAAGAAATGCCCAAAGTTCCAAGCACAATGTACATGCACCATCCTCAGTACTATTTGCTTCTCTGTACTGGGATGCACAGGCTAGCCCAAGACATTTTGCTGCCGGTGGCAAAGAACAAGATGGCGCTCTCACTGTTCTATGTACAGAAGCTGACTGGACTAGTATTTGAATCTTACATCAATACTACTAACAGGATAATAGCCTCCATGCAGATGAGGGCAACAGGTTAGTTTACTAGATGAATGGCATGCCTGCGGCACCTATAGTTCTTATCTCCATCAGAAAGTAAATATAGGGGTGGGGGGACAAGAGGAATTTTTGGAAGCACTACCGCTGCCCTTGCAGCTTCTGCCATCTGAGGTGATGCCCTCACTCTGTCTAATGGTGGAGGAGTGCAACCCTGGAGGTGCAGAATATAAAATTAGAAGCAGTCCTAAAAGTACTAAGATTGGAAGAAGACCAGATGATTTCCAAGTATTAACTCTGCTATCCCTTCCTTGTATAGTCTACATTTCTTCGGGTTGACACACATAACCATATAGGGTGATTCTGGAATGTGGAATGAATAAGAGAGGATTTGGTCTTGTAAAGTAATTGAGTTATGAATTGCATGCTCATCTGGCAGGTAATGGTTATAATGGCACCAAATGCATCACTTAGCAGCTAGCTGGTAAAGAGGTCACACAGCTGAAACACTGGGGGGGGGGAGATGTCTGCCTGGGCTTTCATCCCTAATGATGCTCTCTGGTTATGTGAATCAGATCCCAGAGATAAGGACTTCCATTGACAACCATCCAGCCAGCTGCCATGTACCTCCCCATCACTTTCACTATTCTTCCTGAAAAGCCTCCAGTCACTTTTGTTGAGCACTGATGCTCTGCACATCAAAAAATGAATACAGCATGAAGTGTGAGCATAAACACCGATTTACTTCTTTCTGTTGATTCTCCAGGCTCAATTAACCCTTTGAGTTAACTGGTGTGGAAAGCTGGCATTGAATACTCTTGAATAATCAGTCATCAACAAATCTTGCCCTTTTTAACATGACCAAAGGAATGATTTTATTTTTATTTTTGCAAGGCGGGAATAGGGGGTGGGGGCTTTCTTCACATTTAGTTTGAAAGCCATTTTATTTCACCACATGCTCTTTCTGCTTCATAAATTCTGCTTTAAAACATTCAACAACCTGCTAAATTAATATATACTGTGTTCTTTCTTTAATGGGCAGGGGAACTTGTCTCACAGCAGTGCATTTGTTCAGCTCCGCTTTGAAAAGACGCTGCCTGCCGTGTGAGGGACATCTGCTCACAAATGAATGATTGTGCTTTTGATTCGGAGCAGCACCTTCTCTTTAAATGCTGGCTGTGGATGAAAGGAACAGATTGCTGTGGTACCTCTTTTGTGAGGATTCCTCTCCTCAGCATGTGGCTTTATATATTATTGAGAGGAAATCCACTTTATGCTACCACTCTTTGCTACACTTATTTTTGCCAAACTGTATTCTGGATGTCAGAGTGGCTCAGCTTTTCTACAGAGGGATAAAAAGGCCAGTTAGGAGGATTGAGCAGATAAATTATTTACTGTGCTTAATTGTCATTGCACAGGTTTATTAAACTTCAGGGTTACCTAGGAACTTAGGCAGCTGCTACCATTGCAGTATTAATATTTTTAAATATATATATATATGGAGAGGTGGAATCCTTTGACATATTTTGCACTAACAAATGCCTAGGGTTTATTTTGACTTGGAGCCAAAATTCCTTTGCATTAGATATTAGAATTACTAGTAATGGAAATTGCCCCTTCCCAATCTGGCTCCTCTCCTGAGCTTTTTAGAAATAACATCAATTTCCAAATTATCTGCAGAGTTCACTGTGAAACAAAGGCCTTCATGAAGGTGATATATGTGAAGTGGCCATCTAAATTTCTTCTGGTGAATGAGAACTGTTTTCCAAGTAACTGGAACCAGTTCAGAGATATAAAAAAGGTTATTGCCATGACCCCAGCACCCTCATTTATGTCAGTGTGAAACCTAGTGAGGGAGAAGGCTGGCTTCCTGAACCATCTCAGGAGTCATTCAGCAAAGTACTGGTATCTGTTCCCCCCAATAAATTTCCCTTCCTTTTATTTTCCTTTCCTCCCAAGTGTGTGCTGATTTTACTTTTATTTTGTAAACTAGCAGGTGGGGCCCATGTTATTTTAATTTTTGTATCACACCTAGCAGTTGTGGGTATATTTGTTATTGCTTCCATGATTTCTATTATTTTACAACACACATACACATACACACACATACACATACACACACTTACTAGAAATCTTATTTTATATTCCATCTGAATATGTCCTTTAGTTGTCCTTAATATTTACATTAGAAAAATGACTTTAAGTGCCCCTTTCCTTGAGGGACAATTTTTAGGAGAGTAGTTTTGTTACTCTATAGCAGTAAAAAGAAAAGAAATTTATTTATTTTTGCTTGAGCCCTTATAGATAGCTGCCTGCTTCATCAGATGACACTTTATCCAGAAGGCTGACTGCAAGCATTTAAATGAATGGCTGTGTGTGTGTGCGCGCGCATGCGTGTGTGCATTTTATTATTATTTGCCTGAAACTGCAGATGTCAGTGTGGACTTTCATTGAGGAGCTGCTTCCACTTCCCTGCACGCTACCCAGTAATATAAACTAATGGGATCCTTTTAAGATCTGCCCACATCGTTGAGGGGGAACCACCTATTAATCTGTCATCTTTGAATATGATGAGAAAATTAAGACCACCAAGCAGCCATGAATTTAAAAATGAAGAAGGCAGTCCTTACCTATTAAACTCTGGGTAAATATTAGAGCTGCAAGGAATGTTGTCGTGTAACATGGCTGCAGGAAAGAACACAGTGGTTTGTTTGTTTTTGGCAGGACATGGGGCAACAAAAGTTAAGTCAGTTGAGGCAGTGTTAGAATTTGCAAAAGGGACCGCCGAAGGAGCTGGGTGTTACATTGAAATGTAACTTCTTTACAACTCACCTGTTCATGCACTATTGCTGTACTGGGAAGAGGGTGATCACTCATCTACTGGGATGCTGGCACTGCTTCCTGCTTCCTAATATTCTATGTATAAACATAATTATAGAGAACAGGGAGCAGGAATTTCCCCAATCTTTTTAGGGGAGCCTATGTAGCTCCCCTAAAGTAGTAGTAAACTACTACTTTCCACTTTTATTATTAGGAAATTAAGTGCTCTATGTATTTTGAGCTCGGACATTTCCTCAGGGCAGAATCTATGAAATAATTTAAAGGCACGTTTTGCTTTCTTGCTGCCCTACTTTAAAATCTTCAGTAATGGAGCCAGGTACAATGCACTCCTCCCAAGTTGTGTGTCAATTTAAAAATGTTTTTGTTTATTTATTTAGTTAATTCTATATTTTAAATTAATTTATATACTGCTTAATGCCGAGAAGGCTTTTAAGAGGTTTACAACATTTAAAAAATCAATTGCAGAACATTGTTAAAATATAGAATAATTAAAAATACATAATAGTTAAAGATTCAGGTAGGTAGCTGTGTTGGACTGACTCAGTCAGAATATATTTAAAAAAATTTAAAAAAATTGTCCAGTAGCACCTTAGAGACCAACTAAGTTTGTTCTTGGTATAAGCTTTCATGTGCATGCACACTTCAGATACGCTTTGAGTGTATCTGAAGAAGTGTGCATGCACACGAAAGCTAAGATGCTACTGGACAATTTTTATTTATTTTTTATATATATTTCGATAATAGTTAAAATACATGATAAACCATTAAAACAGCAACTTAGACAGCAAAGCAATTAAACCAGGAGACGGGTCAAGAGATCATAAAAAGGTAAAGGGACCCCTGACCATTAGGTCCAGTCGTGTCCGACTCTGGGGTTGTGGCGCTCATCTCGCTTTATTGGCCGAGAGCCGGCATACAGCTTCTGGGTCATGTGGCCAGCATGACAAAGCCGCTTCTGGCGAACCAGAGCAGCACACGGAAACGCCGTTTACCTTCCTGCCGGAGCAGTTCCTATTTATCTACTTGCACTTTGACGTGCTTTCGAACTGCTAGGTGGGCAGGAGCTGCGACCGAGCAACAGGAGCTCACCCCGTCGCAGGGATTCAAACCGCCGACCTTCTGATCAGCAAGCCCTAGGCCAGTGGTGGCTAACCTTGGCACTCCAGATGTTTTGGGACTACAACGCCCATCATCCCTGACCACTGGTCCTATTAGCTAGGGATGATGGGAGTGCCAAGGTTAGCCACCATTGCCCTAGGCTCTGTGGTTTAACCCACAGCGTCACCTGGGTCCCTTTCAAGAGATCATAGGAATGCCTATAAACAGGTGTGCCCTGAAAAGCCGGTGGAATTCCAATACAGGTGGGGCCTCTCAAATTTTTACATGGAGTTTATTCCATAATACCAATGCCACTAGTGAAAAAGCCAACAACAACAACAATTTAGTATTTGTACCCGCACATCTGGCTAGGTTGCCCCAGCCATTATGGATGGCTTCCAGCATATATAAAAACACTGTAAAACATGAAACCTTAAAAACCTTCCCTATACAGAACTGCCTTCAGATGTTTCCTAAATGTTATATAATTACTCATCTCCTTAACATCTGATGGGAGGCCATTCCACAGGGTGGGCACCACTAACGACTTCTATGTCCCACCACTTAAATCCTCAAGATCCCTTCCATCTCTACAATTCTATTATTCTATTGCAGGCATAGGCAAACTTGGCCCTCCAGATGTTTTGAGACTACAACTCCCATCATCCCTAGCTGACAAGACCAGTGGTCAGGGATGGTGGGAGTTGTAGTTCCAAAACATCTGGAGGGTCGAGTTTGCCTATGCCTGTTCTATGGCTTACACATCATTTTAAAAAGATCAACATTGGAATAAAAGTAACAACATTATCAGTATTATTTCAGCACAAAGACTTTACCAAAAGTTATTAGCAGAACTAGTTGACAAAATAGCCTTCACCTGGCTCTTATAAAAGATGGCAAAACAGGTGCTTGATGATAATTGTTTGAGGAAAGACCACTAAGTGTGGCACCAAGAAACAGGGCCTGTATCTGACAGTTACCCATCTCTAGCTAGGGCAGGATCCCAGCTGAGGCTAGCTCATATGGGAGCTTTTCTGCTCAAAAGAAATAGATCAAATAAGAAGGGAGAAGGAGTAGCAGTATATGTAAAGGATATATACACTTTTGAAGAGATCCATGACCTGGAGCATGAAAGGCAGATTGAGAGTGTATGGGCAAAAACTGTAGGAAACGACAGTGACTGTATTGTGACTGTATGCCAGGGATCCCCAAACTGCGGCTCTCCAGATGTTTTGGCCTACAACTCCCATGATCCCTAGATAACAGGACCAGTGGTCAGGGATGATGGGAATTGTAGTACAAAACATCTGGAGGGCCGAAGTTTGGGGATGCCTGCTGTATGCCAGAGACCTCTAAAACAGACTGGGGACTTGGATTATGCCTTCTTACAGCAGATTACCAAACATTCAAAAATGAGAGATATAGTAGCCATGGAAACCTTCAACTACCCTGATATCTGTGAGAATTCAAACTCTGCCAAGAATGTAAGGTCCAACAAATTCCTCACTTGCCTTCCTGACAATTTCATTACCCAGTTGGTGGAATAATCAACAGGGGTGTCATCTCACTGGACCTGATCCTTACCAACAGGGAGGAACTGATGGATGAAGTGAAAGTACAGGGAATCCTGGGAGGAAGTGATCATGTCCTCTTGGGTTTCATTATACAAAGACAAGGGAAAGCTGAGTGTAGTAGGACATGCACTCTGGATAATAAGAAGACTGAGGACAAAAAGCTTAAGAAACTACTAGATGAGTTTCCATGGTCAGAAATCCTCAAAGAGAAGATGGATGGGAGTTTCTGAAAGGTGAAATATTGAAGGCACAAAGGGAGATGATTCCAAAAAGAAAGAAAAGTGGGAGGCATCTAAAGAAACTGGTGTGGCTGCATAAGGAGTTTACAGATGTGCTTATATTTAAGAATGGCATGTATAAGGAAGAGTATACACAAGGAAGGAAAATTATAAATAAATAGCCAACAGTGACAGTGAGAACGTCAGGTGGGCCAAAGTTCAGAATGAGCTCAGGCTTGCAAGAGAGGTTTAAAAAAATGATTTCTGGCTATGGTTGAAGCAAGAGAAAGAACAAGCAAGTAGTAAGTCCTCTGCATGGAGAAGACAGAGACATGCTATTAGGTATCTGAAGAAGTGTGCATGCACACGAAAGCTTATACCCAGAACAAACTTAGTTGGTCTCTAAGGTGCTACTGGACAATTTTTTTTTTTTTCCCCCGATGGCATCAGACCAACACGGCTACCTACCTGATACTATTGGGTGACAGAGATAAGGCAGAACTGCTCAACACCTGCTTTACCTCTGTCTTCACCTAATATGGCTAGGCTTGTCATGGCTAGGAATTTTCCTGACATACTTTTTGAAATATGGCAACCCTAAATAAGCTATGTTGTGTTATATGTCCTCACATGGTAGCCATTTTGTGTTATGCCACACACCCCATAGAAGCCATTTTGTGATTGGATTGTAATTAAAAACTAATAAAAATTATTATCACAAAAAGAAGCCATTTTGTGAATGGTATCCACAACATTTGCTCAAATTTCTTAATGTGTCCACTGGTCCAAAAAGGTTGGTAACCCTTGGCTTAGATCCTAGATAAAGCTCCAGGGGCAGGAGCAACCCCCTCAGTCCCTTTGCCCTTTAAAAATCTGTTCCAAAGGGTTGGGTGAGAGGTGGTGCAGGAGGAACGGGTATTCAGCAAAAATTGCCTCCCTGTGCCTTTATTACACTGAAAACCTGCACCGGATTGTGGTTCCCTCTGTCAGTGGAAGGAGTCCTTCCATTTGTGGTGCACTACTTTAATGGGGACGCGGGTGGCGCTGTGGGTTAAACCACAGAGCCTAGGGCTTGTCAATCAGAAGGTCGGTGGTTTGAATCCCCGCAACGGGGTGAGCTCCCGTTGCTTGGTCCCTGCTCCTGCCAACCTAGCAGTTCGAAAGCACATCAAAGTGCAAGTAGATAAATAGGTACCGCTGCAGCGGGAAGGTAAATGGTGTTTCCGTGCGCTGCTCTGGTTTGCCAGAAGCGGCTTAGTCATGCTGGCCACATGACCTGGAAGCTGTACGCCGGCTCTCGGCCAATAAAGCGAGATGAGCGTCGCAACCCCAGAGTCGGACACGACTGGACCTAATGGTCAGGGGTCCCTTTACCTTCACTTAGAATGCAGATATGTAGATTTACTGTACATAAAAAGTAGCACATGCAAATTCCTCACTAATCCATACTCTCTTTTCGTCCTCTTTTTTTGGTAATCTATTTCCTCTTTTTTGGTGATGTACAGTGGTACCTCAGGTTACATACGCTTCAGGTTAAGAACTTTGCTTCAGGATAAGAACAGAAATTGTGCTCTGGAGGCACAGCGGCAGTGGCAGGCCCCATTAGCTAAAGTGGTGCTTCAGGTTAAGAACAGTTTCAGGTTAAGAATGGACCTCCGGTACGAATTAAGTACTTAACCAGAGGTACCACTGTACTTTTTTGCCAGTCTTGTGGAAGAAGGTAAGCAATTTTGAGGACAGTGAGAAAGACTCTACCTTGACATACAGATAAAGCAAAGCAGTGTGCTGGAGGCTGGGAGGCAGCCTGTAGGATATCTCAAGATGTTTGCCTCTACTTATTGCCCTACTTGTAATTTTTTAAATAAACTCAAATATTAACAGTATGGTAATATTCTAAAGGAAGCCAAACCCTGGGATAGGCTGCCTATTGAACTCACCTCCAGGAACACAGAGAGCACATACCAATACAATCCATTCCTCCCCATTCTGAAGCAGCGGAGGAGAGTGTTGTGTATTGATATAAACAAAACAAAAGCAAAATTTAATAAAATATGAGTAATAAAAAAGAACTTAAATCTCACTTTAATTGAAGTTTTAAATTTAAAGCAATTTAAGTGGTTTTCTGACATGCACTCGCATCAACACCTATAACAAATTATAGTTTTTGAAGTTTTTTATGGTTTTTCAAGGATATGACATAATTCTGGACATGGTTTTGATGCTGATGTAAACTAGCTATCTGATCCTATGCAATAAAATGTGTTTGTAGAGAGAGGCTTGCAAAATGATCACACTACTTCCATTTTAAAAATTATCATTTAAGGGAATTTTAAGCTGTTCAAAAAGATGGATACACAGTGTTTGTTTTCTACATTAATGAGCTATAAAAAGAACGGAGTAGGCCATAAATATATTATTTTTGTTACAGCCTTTACTAAAAATGCTACTACTTCTGTTTATCATTTATATCCTCATATGCAACTTTAAAATTGATTACACTTTAAACCGTACATAACTTGCTGTGTTTTTCATTTTGTGCCATACTACAAACATTTTTATAACTCAGTTAATATATTCCATATTTTGTGTTCTTATTGATTATGAATATTTCTTTAGGGGATTTTATTGCTTCTAAAATAACAAATGTTTTGTATTACATAAAAATGAGGTGGGGAGGACAAAGAGAGAGAAAAATACCCAGTTGCATTCCCACCCCCCTCTCTCATGGTAATTGCAATCCATAAATCGTTAGCACAAAATTTGTAAATATATATATATAACAAAGTAATAAAATGGAAATTGCTACTAATGTAAGATATTGTACACCATAAGAGACAGCTTTTAGTTCCAATCTCTGTTTAATCTGTTTAGCTGAAGCCATCATCAGTTCAATTTACAGTTTAAAAAATTAAAACACAAAAGATTAGCCACATACATGATGACATTATATCAAATATACATTATCTTTCCAAATTACTGCTGCAGTTGCTAGCTAAAATATGATTTATATTTGGATAGGATTTTGCTATTACTTATCAAACTGGAAAAAATAAAAAAATAAAAATCTTGCATTATAAATTCTGTCTTGGAAATTAGTTTTATTATTTTTTCCATAATCCTATCACACAAGCAGTAAGTGCATTGCAGCATGAACACTTTAATTTTTCCGGTTAGTTTTCAGCAAGCCCAGAGGTGAGGTTTAATAAGGATCAATGGCACTTTATCTGGGACAGGGCCACTTCACAGCATGCAAATTACACAGTAACACTTAAAAAAAGAAATAGATTTAATTAAAAAAAAAAGTAGAACCACAGGCTCTGGAAATTCAATTAAAGGATTTATGCAAAGGTTTGCTAGGTTTTTATATGCAGTTACTGCTTATATAATGAGCTTTTCATATTAAAAATCAATAGGTAATCTAGAGTAGAAGATCATCCCCTTAAATACATTTTTGAAATCAATTTGAAAAATAGTCCATCAACTGCTGTGACTACTCTTGCTGCTTCGATTAGGCTAAGAGCAATATTTAGATTGTAAGACGTGCCATGGAATATCTATGCTTGGATTTGGCTTTCAAGTGGGTCTTGTTTTTGAGTGTCCAAGATAATCGCAAAGCAATTTAAGATTTCATTCAAAGGCTAAATATTTTATTTAAACACTAAGAGGGCACGGAGCAGTAGAAAATGACAAACAGCTGGGCACCAGCTGCTGCTCATACCAACATACACAATTATTTGCCCATGTAGGGTATACTCCAACATTTCACAGATGAAAAATAGGGCCATGTGAGGTATTCTCACACAAAATATCAATTCCCACTCCCCATCCACTATGATGCATCACTAATAGTCCAGGGATAGCCCTCCAGTAGTCCCACAATTATGGTCAGTGGTCAGGAATGTAGTACATCTGAAGGTGCACCATATTGGCTACCCTGCTTACCCAGTACTCTATTCTGCTATACTGATATCCACCACAATCTCCTATTATCCATACATTTCAAAGGAAAGAAGGGTACTTGTTTTTCAGGCTATTTGGGAAATGTACTTGTTTCACAATTTGTTTGACCAAGTGTTATATCAGCAGCTGCAGTTGAGTGCAAACATAAGAAAAGCCTGCTGGATAAGACCAAAGGCCAATCAAGTTCTGTGTCCTATTCTCACAGTGGTCAACAAGGTGTCTGTGGAAAGCCAGCATACCTTTCCACATAGGGGTGTCCTTTCAGCCCCATTATCATTTTGGATGCCCCTTTCTGAACCTTTCCCAAATATTCACCTATTATTAAGATGATCAAACAGATCAGATTAGTTTGTATTGGATTTTTTAAATGTGAATAAGAAGAGCTGAAAGCAGCAATTTGAACTGGGCTGGTTTCACGTTTTTGCAGCCTGGACTTAACATAGCTATGAATGTGGTGCTACCTTGGTGGTTCCCATTCCTGAGAGATTGACCAGTTGTCAGT
Organism: Darevskia mixta; assembly: GCA_034641385.1. Lineage (NCBI taxonomy): Eukaryota > Metazoa > Chordata > Lepidosauria > Squamata > Lacertidae > Darevskia > Darevskia mixta. The sequence continues at coordinate 14,809,953 of JAWWNH010000024.1, read as the reverse complement.
TTTGGATGGGGTTGAACTCTCTATGGAAAAATAAGTTTGAAGGTTTTTTTTGGGGGGTGGGGGTGTTCCTGAATTCACCTTTGTCAATGGAAGCACATTGGCTAGGAGTGCCTTTTACCAGCCCAGCTGTTCTTGGGCAGGGATGGCCTGCCCATAGTGATCCATGCATTGATAACCTCAAGATTCAATTATTGCAATGTGCTCTATGTGGAGCTACCTTTGGCCCTGGTCCAGGGGCTCCTGCTGGTGAAAAATGTTGTGGCTAGAATTTTGATCAGGACAGACTACAACCAGTACATAATTCCAGTGCTCAGAAGTTTGCACTGGATGCCCATACACTACTGGGCCAGGTTAAAGATTTTTGTATTACTTTACAAGACACTTAACAATTTGGATCTAATATAAGTCAAGGACCGTACAATCCCTTGTATCCCTGCCCAATCACTGAGACCTTTGGGGGTGTCACTGTTAGTGGTTCCCCATGGCTAGGATACACAACTCACAGTCATGTATTTAGTATTTTGGTCCCAAGTTTATGGAACACATTTCCTGTTGAGGTCAGACAGGCCCCATCCCTACAGGACCTCCAGCACCTACTGAATAGGTGGGTTTTGTTTGTTGGTTTGTTTTTTAATTCTCCTCTTTTCTTTTTTGACATAAGACTGTTCTGAATTTCTCATCTCTTGAGCATGGAAAGTGCAAAAAAAGTTTGAAGGGCATGCTATTTGCTTTATTAAAAATAGGAGGTATGTGGGGATTGGTGGAAAATGTAAAATAACTTACCTCCATTACAAGGTTAAGAGGGGTGGGGTGATAACCAGAAAAATTAGCAATGTTGTTTCTTCACCGCAATACCCATATTAGTATTGCTTAACAGAAGTAGTACGGTATGTTGTGTATAATTAGTGATTCTCAGATGACACAAAGCAGTCTAACAAAATTAGACAAATCTGGAAAACACCCCCAAATAATGCAAATTGCTCCAGTGCTAGACATTTATGGAGACAAAAGCAAACCTTCAGAAATGCAAAAAAATCAAGACGGAAAAGCACACAGTCACAGCATCATTTCATTTTATGTCATTATATTACTTCAAAAATTGCAATTTAGTATTTGTTTTATTAAATTATTGGACACTTTTTTAAAAAAAAAAGATTGCTAAAGAAAAGGAAGCAGAAGCAGAAATAACAGCTGCGATCTAAACAAAAGATTACAACTTTTACAATATTTCTTCTAGTTGCTTTAAAAATGGTAATAAATGGTAGCAGTCATCTACTGAATTTTCCACACACCATTTTCTTCTTATAACTTTCGCATTTTGAACAATACCTAAAAGAATTAGAGAGATCTGAAGAGTCGTATGAAGGGTAACTAATCCTTAGTTCCTAATGACAGAAGCATATGCTCTCAACTTTCTAAACTGCATCCAACTGAGCCATTTATCAAGACCTGAAACTTTTTCATTATTTAAAGCATGACAACAGCTTTCCACTTGATGTCCTGGAAGTACACAATAATAGGAGCTCCATAGTCATTAATTATAATATCAGCTGATAGATAAAGTTACCATTCTAGCCACTTAGTAATTTTGTCTAATTGCAGCAGGTGGTGTGGAAATAAAGTGTCATAAAGACATAGACTGTTACCTGAACAGTATTCCCCACTTTTTAAAGATGACATGAAGGTGCCCCTTAGCTATCCAACATAGGTAAAGGTAAAGGGACCCTTGACCATTAGGTCCAGTCATGACCGACTCTGGGGTTGCGGCGCTCATCTCGCATTATTGGCCGAGGGAGCCGGCGTACAGCTTCCAGGTCATGTGGCCAGCATGACTAAGCTGCTTCTGGAGAACTATAGCAGCACACGGAAACGTCGTTTACCTTCCCGCTGCAGCGGTACCTATTTATCTACTTGCACTTTGACGTGCTTTCGAACTGCTAGGTTGGCAGGAGCAGGGGCCGAGCAACGGGAGCTCACCCCGTCACGGGGATTCGAACCGCCGACCTTCTGATCGGCAAGCCCTAGGTTCTGTGGTTTAACCCACAGCGCCACCCGGGTCCCTTGCTATCCAACATACATTTGGCTATACTATGATTTGCAAATTGCAAACATACTGTTTATGTAAAAATGCACCTAGCTTTGTATTTAAGACTTTTAACCTTTCCTAGTCGTAAGAAGGAATTAGCCACCATCGTCATTGAATCTATATTTTGGAAAGTTGTTTGCCTTTCCATCTATGCATTCATATTGCCACAAAATTTGATGCAATGCTTCCTGAAATCAAGGAGGATATTTTCATCTCTGTTTGCCTACAATTGGATGCCGTTTTAAAGGTTGTACTAAACCTTTCTAAACATTTGAACACCTCTTAAGATATCATCACCAAATTTTGTCTGATGGTTCCTGAGACTGAGGAGCAGGTTTTGGTGTATGTTTGACTACAGTTGGATGCCATTTTAAATCAAGATGGCTGTCAAAACTGCAGTGATTTGGACATCCCTTAAGATGTCATAACTCCCACACTCCCAGTGGAAGAATCTTCTTCAGAAGAGGATCTGTCTGTGAAAGCAAAAATTGCAGAGGAGCAGGCTGTGTCAATGGAAAGTGAGACAAAACAGGGGGATCTGGAACCTTCAGAGGTCACAGCACCCCAACCTGCTATGCAAGACACAGAGAGCCCCTACATGAAATTGGAAGCTAAGCCAATGAGTCCGGGGAGAGCCAGCAACTAAAGGTGCAGGTCCAATCAACTACTAGACACTATTGTTTCTGAGATCAAGGAGAGGGTTTTCATCTATGTTGCATACAGTTGGGTGCCATTTTGAATCAAGATGACAGACTGAAGTTTACAAAACTGCAACCAAAACTGATTTCTTAGAATGCCTGAACAATGCCAGGTATGAGGCTGGTATTTTTAAGCCGAATGCTCTTTGCTGACAAATATCACAAAAATGTACTTGTGGCCAACTGGTTGAAAATTTCCCCGGATTCTTGTGTCAGCAGGGAAAATGAGGAAAGGGCAAAAATGTACAGTGATAAACACAGAGCTGGGGTAAAACAGGTCACAATGCTATACAATATACCTGTTCTCTCAGGTCTTTGGAGATAGATAAGTTGCTTTGGTTTTAACTGTTACCTAAGGTCTTAGTGAGTTTGATCTGCTGCTGATTATAATTGTTTCATATTGGATTTTAATGATCTGATTCATTTGTATATTTTTTTTTATATATGTATAATTTTTTTATATTTATATTATGTTGGAAATTACCTTGTAAAGAAGAAACATTATTATAAATTCTTTTAATAAATGAATGAATGAATGAATCGGGACCTTTAGCAGCTCCAGATCCTAGAAACTCAAATAGATTTGATTATGATTAGATACTTATTTCACATTTAAATTCACAATAATTTTTCATCTGGACATTTATGTTACTTGTACAATGAAGATTACTAATATCACCAAAATAATAATAATCAAAGTTACAACCCCACACTCTGGAGTGCAAAAATATATTTCTTTCTCAATTATATTTCTTTCTTTATTAAACAGTGTATCTAAAAAAAGGAACTGAAAGCAAAGGTTGTTCTTTATAGAGTTTGCTTTTCTGTTTGACTGATAGGTAGTAAGAATTGGTAATTTCTAATGGCCATCTGTCCTCCTCTTAAATTAGCTAACTCCCGCAAGAACCTCCTTCCCTCCATGTAACAATATATCAAATGTACTCAAACCTCATTAAAACATAAGGAAGTGACATCTTAAGCAGCTACTATATTAAATGTAATTAATGCAACTGTAATTTAAATAGACTCCATGTTAATCTATGCACAGATTCATGAGAGAGAGAGCTTAAAAGTACTACTAGCTGCTTTTCTATGTTTCAAATATGTGAAAAAGAAAATCTGTAGCTATATATATCTTTTGAAAGACAGAGGTGAGATGCTGGATAAAAATAGCAAGCTACAATGCCATAAAATGACACTACTTACCTAAAAGACCAGGCAGTAAATGCCACTTATCGATAAATGGACTCTATATTGTACTATAATGCAGCTAAACCCACAGTATAGCACTGACTCTGATAAGCTTTGCTACCTATGTATTTTTTTCTGGATTACCAAAATGATTTATACAGATGTCTGACCTAATTTACCTATAACTGGAAATTTAATACTGTTTACCTTCAAGCATCTGTAAATGACATTTTCAGATAAATTGAAAATTTGCCTTTCCATTTTAGCATTTTAGGGTATGTTTTCAGTTCTATCATGTGTGTTGTATATGTTTGTGAACAAGGCGATTTGAAGGCCATCACTTGAGCAAACCTGCCTGAGCCCTGAGATTATCTGCTGTGTAGGCCCTCCTTATAGATCTTGCTGTAAGATCTGCCAGACTGGTGGGCATGAGAGATAGGACCTTCTCAGTGGAATTCCCTCTCAACCAAATTAAAAACATCTGAGACTGAAGTTTATACCTTTCACATATAATCTCCCTAAACTGAAGTGAATGCCAGACATAAGGTCTGAAACCAGTCAAGACCTTTTAGATAATCTTTCTGTATCCATAACAAAAAGGTAAATATAGTAAAACAAGAAATTGAGTCTCCTACAGTCTTGTCATAGATCTTCATCTTTTCTCTATAGACATTCAACACAGACAAACCAGACAACCAATTTTCACTTATTATTGGACATTTACACCTTGCACGGAGTGCTGTAGTTCATATGTGCATTTTGTAACTGGGAAGGAAAAGGCTATAAAGATGGCAGTTTTAATAGCAGGGAACAGTTTGTTGGGGTCCAATAGTTCAGTAAGGTTAATGCTGTGTATGAAGCATGATTGATGAATGCATTTCTTTCATCTATCATTTTGCCTACCAATTCATACCTGGCAACAGATTCATCCCCCAAATTTTCAAGTGTATAATGCTTCTGAATGGAATTGGCATGGGCTTGGAAGTCTTTTTCTTCAACATGAAGAAACAAGTCTTTGGTGAGGTAATAAGCAAATCCAGATATGGAATGCAGATGGACCACTGGTATAACTCTTCTGAAAACTTTGCCAGCACTTTTTGTTTCCAGTCTGGTTTCTATCCTTGGCCACTCCCTCCCTGCTCCTCAAAAAGTAGTGGTGGGTCCAGCAGCACCTCTAAACTTCTCACCTGATTACAAAAAGCACCACAACTCCTTTGCTTATATTATCACTGTATTTCTAGGGTTTCCAAATCTTGAAATATTTGTAGAAGCACCATCCTTAGATCTAAACAAGCAAAATTCACCTGAGCTACCTGCTGGCCCAGGAAGGCTCTCCTCCAGAAAAATGCCAAAAGTCGAAATCTGGCAGACACCCTCAATAGGAATGGTCTCAGAGATTAATCAAAATCTCTTGCTGACTAACTAGGTGTGCCATGTGTACATAAAAATAAATAAAATACATTTAGCATTCTGGGAGGGGGCAAGTGCTCCCATGGACACCTATGAAAATAAGTGATTACATGTTTCTCGAATGGTGACAAAATGGACAATTATACTACACTAGCCAAATAATAAGAATGTGTATGGAAATGAAGTAATAAAGAGAGATCATGTGCTACATTCTGAAAGACAAACGCTCTCTAAATGCACTTGCAGGATATAGTGCTACTAAGAGCAGAGTTATGAATTACTAAGATATACTTGACAATGACCGCCATCCAGAAGGTTACTTACATGTACGAATTACAGCCTAAAAAAATAAACCTCAATAACAAACCCTGTGTGGTCCATACTAATTTCAGGGAAACATACAAAGAAGTGATCTACAACTCATTGCATACTATTTCTAGATACAAGGTTATAGGGTTTACAAAGGGATGGCGAAACCTGCCTAGCCCTGTAAGTGCCACAAAACACATAACTTTTATGGAAGCTTGTAGGGACATTTATCCCCTCAATTTCATTGGTAATTGAGCTTCTAAACCACCCACAAAGATTATGCTTGTAAACCAGTTGGCTATATACACCATAAAGATGCTTATATTGCACAATTTGTTTTGCAGCTATGCATACAAAAACAACTCCACAAAATTAACTTCTGTATGCTAAACTGCCCAATGGAAAGCACTGTTATATCAAAATAACAGAAGACAGCAACATTTTTTTTCTGTGCAGAATTAAATCTAGATAAATTCAATAACACAATTAATGACTTAATATTATTGACTTTATGAAAATATTAGATGCCTGTGAAGAAAACAGTATACAGTGGGTCTGCAAGTTACGCTCACTTTACATACGATTGCAACCTTATACGGGGAGGAGGTGTAAATAAATAAATGGAAAGTGAGGAAAACCTGCCATTTCCAGTGACTGATTGATTGATTGATTGATTGATTGAATTCCCCTGTGCACCCAAGCTCCGGGAAGGTGGTGGGAAGGGCCTGGGATGCTTCCAGAGGCAGCTAAGGAAGGTGTTGCCTCACTTTCCCACATCCTGAACCTCCTGGGACCTTCACAGAACCCAATAAGTAGCCCTCTTTGCAGCAGGGGGAGGTTCTGCAGGTTTCAGACTTCCTTTGCATGTGGAGGCCTGGAACCAAACCCTTGCATAAGAGGCGGCCCCACTGTATCTGTCATTAGAAACTGAAAGGTTCCAACATTACTTGGTTTCAAACACTGTTGAGATTATAGTACAGTTGTACCTCGGAAGTCAAACGCCTTGCGAGACAAACGTTTTGGCTCCCGAACGCAGCAAACCTGGAGGTGATTGTTCTGGTTTTGAATGTTCTTTGGAACCATCGCAGCTTCCATGGCTTCCGATTGTAGCCGTGCCTTGGTTCCCGAATATTTTGGAAGTCGAATGGACTTCTGGAACAGATTCTGTTCAACTTCCGAGGAACAACTGTATAGTCACTTATGAAGGAAGGGGGTGAATTTTGTACTCTTAGCTGAAACCAAAAAGATACATTGTATTGGCATTCAGCTGCAGCCTACCAAAAGGCAGTTACTGTTGCTAAAGATAGTTACATAACTTGCAATCTTTACTATTCCTTTTTACTCTGTTTCTCACCTGCCGTTCACCATATGGACCCAGAGCAGGTTACAATTTAAAAACATGCTATTGAAGACTCCATTGCAAAGTCAGTTCTGAGGCATATGGGGCTAAAGAAAGCTCAAGCCTACCTCCAGTGTCCCATCATTGTACTCTGAATGTTCAATGTTCATTGATCATAAGAAGCATCTTATAAAAGACCCAGTTTATTAGAAGAGCCAAAGTAATCACTTCTGTCCAAGTGCTATGGACAACCACCTGATTCACTGCAGCCTCGTGGAGAACACCCACCCCACCCTCATCTTGGAATAGGTCTGCAGCTGCATGTAGTTGCATTCTAATGTCTCTCCCTAACCCCGTTTGACTCACACATGTCTATCTGATGCCTGTCACACATTTTCCACATTGCATTTGACATTAGATTCCTTCTATTTCTTTTTCCTCTTAGACCTAGTTCAAACACTAGTTCAAAACAAATGCTGTCTGTGTAAATGCTCAAATTCTCTATATTTTGCAATTAAGGGTAAAATGCCTTTATTTCACAGTTTGGCCTATTGCTACACAAACACACCCAAATATGTGTAATTTTCCCAATGGTGCACCGCACCTCTGAAATAAACCCCAGGAAACCTGTGTTCATCCTGTACATGTGTAACTCAACACATGTGGATGATGAAATGTGATAAGATTTGTATTGAAAAGGTGCTCCACAAATGCCTGAAGGACAGCTCTATTCATGCTTCACATCCATAACAGTTACACAGAACCTCAATATTCAGAGGCTTCTGGACACAAGATAGAGACAAATAAGGAAAGATAGCTGTCTTGCAATATTTCTGGGCTTTTATTTTATATCTAACTGCACACTGGTTTTCAGTGACTCATTTTGCTTTAAAGGTAGATAGCCGTGTTGGTCTGTCATAGTCAAAACAAAACAAAATAAATTTTTTTCCCTTCCAGTAGCACCTCAGAGACCAACTAAGTTTGTTCTTGGTATGAGCTTTCGTGTGCATGCACACTTCTTCAGATACACTGAAACAGAAGTCACCAGATCCTTATATATAGTGAGAGGGTGGGGAGGGGTATTACTCAGAGGGGTGGTGGAAATGGGTGAAAGGTTGATAGCTGTGGTAAACCTGTTGACGACTGTTAACGGCTGCAATTAGTCTTACAGGAAAAAGCAAGGGGTGAGAAGGTTAAAAAAGCTTTGTCATGTATAATGAGATAAGAATCCAATGTCTTTGTTCAGACCAGGTCTCTCCATGGTTAGACCAACTTCTCTCCAAGAGAAGTTGCTGAATTGCAACTCATTACCAAGCTTAAAACCATGGAGAGACCTGGTCTGAACAAAGACATTGGATTCTTATCTCATTATACATGACAAAGCTTTTTTAACCTTCTCACCCCTTGCTTTTTCCTGTAAGACTAATTGCAGCCGTTAACAGTCGTCAACAGGTTTACCACAGCTATCAACCTTTCACCCATTTCCACCATCCCTCTGAGTAATACCCCTCCCCACCCTCTCACTATATATACCAGTAAGGGTCTGGTGACTTCTGTTTCAGTGTATCTGAAGAAGTGTGCATGCACACGAAAGCTCATACCAAGAACAAACTTAGTTGGTCTCTAAGGTGCTACTGGAAGGAAATTTTTTTTATTTTATTTTGTTTTCATTTTGCTTTGGCGGCCAAAAGCATCAGAAAGATGACCCTGGACAATACAGAAGTGAACTGCAAGGGAGACGCAGAGACTATGATTTGTGGCGTGACACCCCCTTTTCTTGTATTTATTTTTGATTCAGATTTGTCATGGCCAATGACTAGTACAAGAAAATTATTTTGATTGGATTTATATCTAAGTAGCCAATACTTTTAATAAAAGGGGGGGGGGAGCTGGACCAATTCAGTAAAGTAATTCTTATAACCACAACCTTACTAATGAATGTAGACTCAAACCTCACATTGTTATATGACTGTGGAAAATAACAATTTAAATCTGAGTATGACTACTTCATGCTGTTATCAGCAGGAATTAAAAAAATGTTCATAAAATTAAGAACAGAGGGAAAACAGACCTTAATTAAGCAAAGTGCTATCTCTTTCTTCTATAATGAAAGCAAAGTTACAGTTATATTTTCACCAAGATTTTTCTCCACTTAATGAAGACATTATCCATGAGTTTTCAAAGTCACTTTACAAAAGAGCATTCAAGAGATATTAAAGTCAGCTTAAACTAAAAAGTCTTTTTGAAGTCAATAAACAATAAAAAAGAACAATGAAAAGACAGCCTTTGATCTCTTCTCAGTCTCAAGTCTTTAATTTCTCTTTTAATCTACTAGATGCATTAAGTCTTGTATTCAAATACTTTTCACCTGCAGAGTACAGTAAGCTTGCCTTGATTAAAAAAAAACCTGTATTAATGTACAGTCTCATTAGCATGGATGAGTGTTAGCTGGAAGTTCCTCACTTTTTTTTATTAAAAAAAAGTTTTAAAATGATTTTCCTTTCTACCCTCTTTGAATTTTTTTTTAAATGAAAATGAAATGGTTGGCTTTGAAATTCATGATGACATCAAAGACTATAATGCACATAGATTTCCCCCCAAAAGAATAAATTATTAACAACATGTGCAAACGCATACTGGTCAATAGGCCTGGTCAAGAAACATTAGCCTCCCTCCTTGACCAATTATAATACATCAGTAGTTATTTCAAGAAGACCAATAGATGCATTAGGTTTACTTAAAGGAAGTGAAAGGGTGCTGAAGGAAGTAACTACACCTATTAGATTAAAATATATTGTGGGTTATTTTCAGACTTAAAGTGTAGTTTATATGCATGAACAGCAGCTTTGGCTCATGCATTCTCTCCTCTAATATGTTCAATAAACAAGGATCAAACTGTGGTTTATAATCCTGACTGGTCTGCAATCAAACAATGGTTTATGGTTTTCTTCAAGCCAATTTTTTTTAGCCAGAGTTTTCCTAACTGAAACTGAAACTCTTCTTAGTTATAAGCAGAAGTGAATGTTTCTTATATCTTCCTCGTAGCCCAAGGCTCACCACTGTTTGTGCATGTAACGCTAAATCATAGCTCGGTGTTATATTTGAAATATGTCAGTGTCTTTGGAAAACATGCTGGACATAAGAGTCAAGTCACAAATGAGAGAATGATTGCACATAAACAACACTAAGGGCTTTTATATGTTTTCTCTCTGGCCCATTGTAATATCCTTACTGGAACTGGAACATATATTAATCAAAATCAAGTTTAATTCATGCTAGTACAATTAATTAAATTGTGCATAATTATGACTATCTGCTCAATAATAAACTAAGCAGAAATCCCCACATCCTTTACACAGGCAATCCTATAATTCATTATCTCAAGCAATTTTTGTATGGCAATGTGTGGGCCAGCAGATAGAACCAGATTGGGTTGGGCCTGGCTGACCTAGATTCAAAAGCATTTGCCACTGGTTCATTCATTTCTCAATAACTCACAGGGCTAGAATCGTCACATTTGTAGTTCCAGTTGGTAGGTTTTCACTGTTTGGTCAGTCCTTACATGAGAATCATGGATAGAAGGCTGAAGCTGCACACACAACTTTCTCCCTCAGTGCATCATAATGCAGAACATTATGCGCAGGGTTGTTAGGAGGGCAAAAATGAAGTCATGGATCCAGAGTCCTAAAGCTCTTGAATAAGACCCAGCAGAAGATGTCATTACAGTACAGCATAACAATGTGTATTAGGACTGAGTTACAGTATGAGAAATAGTGAGTGAGAAAAATAGATGAAGTTTATAAACTCCCATGGGCCAAAAAAAGAAAGAAAATAAAATAAAAGCAACAAGTACATGTAGTAGTAGTAGTAGTAGTAGTAGTAGTGATGGACAACTTCACTTGTTATATAGTTAATTATACATAAACACTATTATACATTCCTGCGTCCCCAATTTGGCCCCTGCCTTGGTTCTCCAGATAGTTTCCACCTATGCAGGCCTTTGACCCTCATGAATTTTGATGCAACCTTATAGTTGCTCCTTTATGGCTTTGAAGGGTAAGTGGGTTTTGCCTGTTTGTAGCCCTTAGGAGGGAGGTCAGTGAGTCCAGCTTCATTTTTGTGTGGTCTTTAGGTGTAGGTAGTTTTTTGTTGGGTTTGGGGTTTTCCTTCTGTAAAATACTTTGTAGTGCTTTGGGGGAAGGGGAATGCGGTTTGTATTAGTGGTTCAAACCAAATGCCTGTCTGTACTCAGTTCTTTGGAAGTTATTAGTTCCTTATGACAAGACAGGCATTTTTATCAGGCTATGTATGTATGTATGTATGTATGTATAGTATTATACAAAGAGAAAACTTCTAATGCTAACAGAATCTGAAGGAACTGGGGCCTTTTTAAAAGAAAGGGAAATTATAGAAATTTAAGAATGAGGAATACTGAAAGTTTCAGTGTTCTACCCCCCCCCCCGCAAAAAAAGTCAAAACACTTAACCATACATTTTCACATTGGTTGCTTACTAAGAAGAATCAAAGAAAGAGCACTTTGCTAGGTTAAGACTGATCTTTTATTGATTTGGATGTGCTCTGAACCACATCATCTAATCTACAATAAGCCATTTATGGAGTTTCCTAGTGAAATGATCTATGGGCTAAAAGGCTTAGATTTCTAGTCCCATCATAGAACTTTTTAAAGTGACAATGATGATATGGAAGTGTGCTAGAAAATACTATAATAAGATTGCAAAAGACACAAGTGACATTATTAGAAAATTAGAAACTTTAGTTAACTTGTTTTGAATCCTCTTGCTGACCATTTAGTTTTATCTGGAGATACATTTCAGCTTCACAGAAGTTCAATGTAAAACAGTTCAAGGTCTTTGCCAGACTGCAATATGCAAATTTTACTTAATTGGTAACAAACTCCTAACTTGATTGTAATATTAAGAAATAACTAGGAAGAAAAAAGTACAGAAAACAAAGCCTTACAAGAAGCACAGTCTTCTCTGTGGTGGCTTCCTTCATTTGGAAGGACCTCCCCCTAGCAGCACAACCCACTGATTTTACAATTGTTTCAGGGCCAGGTCAAAACTTATCTGTGTTCCTGATAAGATTATTTTAGAATGATTTTATTGTTTTCAGTTACTTCTCATTGTTTTATTATGATTGTTTCCTGTTTGCATTTTTGTGGCATATTTAATTTTATTCATGCCCACTGTATCCATAAGGGTGAAGTGCAGCCTATAAATGTTTTAATAATAATAAATAAAAACACATTCTCAGTGACATTCACCATTTTCTCCTTGAACAATTTTCTCCGTCCCACACACACACACACCAGGGAAGATGATAAAACCATTCCTAGACTATACTACTTAAGACAGCGTTTCCCAACCGGTGTTCCGCGGCACAGTACTGTGCCGCGAGACGCCGGCTGGTGTGCCGCCAAGAAGCCCCCGCGCGCCGAACCAGGAAGCCCTCTGCGCGCCGGCAACGGAAGCCCCTGGCGCGCCGACAGCGGAAGCTCCCGGCACGCCGCCCCCATTGCCCCACGATCAGCTGTAGTGCGGCCGCCTTACAGCTGATTCACGGGCAGGAACTCCCCGCTCCTCCCCCGCCCGGCTGCGCCGCATCTCCTGACCCAGAGTTACCTCTGGGATCAGCTGTAGCGCGGCGTCCTTTCTCCCGCCCATCAGCTGGGGCACCAGGTCGGGAGAACAGCAGCGGCAGCTTCGCCAGCGAGCGGAACAGGTGAGACCGGCGCGGAGAGAGCCGGGTGCCTTGCGCGCTGCATGCGCCTTTGGAGAGGTTTGCCCCGCTTGCAGGTGGGGTGTCTTTTTGCAAAGAACGCGCAGACATGGCGGTTGTTTTCTTAACGAGGCCGACGAGAATCCTGACCTGCCGCCGCCATTTTGTGGGTGGTGTGACGTTGCCACCGCCATTTTGTGGGTGGTGTTCCGCGAGATTTTTTTCAGGAAACAAGTGTGCCGTTGCCCAGAAAAGGTTGAGAAACACTGACTTAAGATAACAGATTGAGGAACTACATGTTTGAATGCTCTTCTTGCAAATCCTAAATGTCAAGGAAAAAAGTTCCAGCATTGATTGTTCTCTGATAATGCTAATATTGTACATGCAGGGAATCTCTCTTACTGTCAGGGGCTGTCCTAGCCCCAAGGCAGTGTCGGAAGACACAGGCAGCATAGACAGAGCACAATTAACACCGGAAGCGGTGTTGAAGCTCTGGGACGCTGAACAAGCATTGCCCATGCAAGGAGGAGCTCCGTTAACGCCTGAAGTGGTGCTGAGGCAGTGGGATGAGGAAAAAGCCCTGGCCACGCCAGAAGAAGGGGGAGGGCTCAGGGACCCAACCGGGGCTTCAGTGCAGGCGGAAGGCGGGGAGCAGGAAGTGGAGGGAAACAGGGAGGAGAGGAGTCTGGAGGATGTTACCCAAGCCCCAGAGGCAACTGGCATGGAAGACGAGAACGCAGGGGAGGCGACTAGCGCTACCCCGCTCAGGTCTAGACCGCGGAAGCGGAAGGAGGGGAGGCGGCGCCTAGGTTGCCCGAAGCTCTTATGTTGGGGGCAGAGCCGCCAACCGGTATTCCGGGAATCTGACTCAGATGAGACGGATGATGAACTGTGAAACCTGTGACGCTTGATGCTGTAAATAAAGCTATTAGCTTAATAGCAAGTGCGTGCGGATGCTTACTTCTGAGGAGACCTCACACACCTCTCACACTTACCACAGATCAATCTGTGGTAGTGCAGTCCATAAAACATGGCTCCTTGTTTCAAATAGTCCCCTTTGAAATATAACCACAGAAATTGCAGGGGGCGGCATTTACAGAAGGAAAAGTGCACTGAATTTCCTAAGGTTTGCAGAAACAAGAAAGAATACCCCCCCTTCAGTCAAGATTGGCTCCCAAAGCAGCTTACAATTAAAATTCACAGAAAGCTAATTGTCAAGATGCCAATCCACAGAAGCAGGATTTCTGCTTGATCTGCTGTATGACAATACTGTATACTGTGCTATACTAGTTCAGTACAGGAGGAGACTATGCTAAGGACATCCCAGTACTGTACAGTAAAAACATGTGCAAGTTAGTAATCTTACCATTTAGCAAGCACATTGTACAGTCTGCCTTTAACTACATGCAAATTATTTGACTGATTTCCCACACCTATTCCCTTTTTTCCAGAACTGACAGCTATATAAAAATTACAGTTCTTTTCATGGGGGGCCCAAAAACAGGGATCCTTTGGCACAAACAACATGCAACAAATTAAATAACACAGCACATAAATTCAAATGTCACTTACTGAAGATCTAAATTGTCTGGCAGTACCATCCTTCAGGTTACATAGCACAATTCTTAGGAAGAAAATTTTATGAAAATAAGAAAATAAGATCAAAAATAGGAAAAGCAAATGGCAAGCTATTGCCACCACTTATGAGACCTACAATGATGTAGTGCTGGGAGTGTCAGACTATGGCTAGGGCTCAAATCCCCACAAAAGCCATGAAAACTGCTTGGTAACCTTGCACCAGTCACACTCTATTCCAATCTGGTTTCCTTCATAGGCTTGTTGTGAGGTTAAATTTGGAGTGAGAGTGTGGAAATATCATACACACAGCTCTGAGATCTTTGATGGAAGTCTATGATATGAAGGCCCATGATATAGGAACATTGCTGAATCTAAACAGGTCTGGGTCAGATCAGGACCTGAATGGAGACTGCCAGGAAACCCATGCTTGCCATACTGAGTTCCATGATGGAAGAAGAATGGAATATAAATGTAATTAGCAAATAAATACATGAAAGATGGAATAAACATGAAATAAATGAAAGAATTAAGTGGAAAGCAATCAGGCCACGTTAACCAATTCTGTGTAGCTATTAACACTCTAATGAGCTACAGAAGCTCATTCATGTGCTTTTTCCTAACTACCATTTTGGTGCACAAGAACAAAGGATAAAAAATTGTTACAACAATAAAAGCCCTTCCATTCTAGTCTCAACAGTTTCAATGTTTTCCTTATACAGTGGTACCTCTGGTTACGTACTTAATTGGTTCCGGAGGTCCGTTCTTAACCTGAAAACGTTTTTAACCTGAAGCACCACTTTAGCTAATGGGGACTTCCCCTGCCGCCGCGCCGCCGCTGCCTGATTTATTTGTGTTCTCATCCTGAAGCAAAGTTCTTAACACGAGGTAATATTTCTGGGTTAGCAGAGTCTGTAACCTGAAGCGTATGTAACCTGAAGCGTACGTAACCCGAGGTACCATTGTATACCATTTACCCCAACCTAACACTCTGCCCTTAACCAAAACTAATTTGTGGTTAATTCAGGTACAGAAGCCCTCAGTGCCAGCTTTAACAATTTGGTAAAACAGCAAATTGCAGCAGGTTAGTTATTCATCAGGAACTAAATGGCTCATTTTAGCAAAATACAAAAGTGGGGGACAATGATTCCTGGGAACAGTGAAAAATAAAAGCCCTGCCACTGGTGAAGCAAAAAAAGCACCACACCATATTTATTAGATTTCTGCTCTTTAGAGCAACATGCCAACTTTTTACTGCATCATTTCAGAGCTAATGCTGACAGCTTATATGCTGAGCTAAGTGTACAATAAGCACATGAATGCCATTTTGATGGGCCTAGGATTTTCTCCCGCAACCACCACCCTTTATTTTCTGGCTGCTCAATAACTATTAAAGATGTGTTGCCTAATTGCTTAGAACTGAAGCAGAGAAAACACATATTAGTCCACACCAACACACTTAACAACAGCTGGCACTAACTACAGTACGCACCAGTTTGTATTAAGATGTCATTGTGCCTTCCCAGTTATAATCACCAATTATGACTCTATTAGCTGCATTTGGCAGTTCATCTGCTCAAGCATTGGCTAAGGGGGACTCGGAATGGACCTCTGATCTCTGTGTTTCTGCTTCAGTGAGTGCTTAGTGCAGTGGCTGTCATCTGGAGACACTGAGGAGGTAAGGCATTGTCTCCACTAAGGTAACTACACCTGACCTTACAACAATTTACTAAGGAAATACCTGCCTAATGGCAGCATGAGTGCAGTTTCTTTTACCACTCGCAGGGGCTCTGCAAATTAGAGACAACAGGATAAATCTATGACCAGCTCACCAGACACTTCATTAAATCACTGTTCCCTTGCCTTGTAGAGCACTAATAGAATCACAGCCCTCGTTAGCTACTGAATAAAAGATCAATCACATACTTTGAGAGCTCTTGCTACCAGCTTCCAGAGGAAACAAGAAAAGGGGGGGCAAAGAGAGAGGGAGACATATTTAGGATCATCAGTAAGATTCTGAATGGCCTCTCTGCAAGTTGGTTAAATTACCTTTTCCACAACTGACTCAGAATGTAATACTCAGAGGAACTTGTTAAGTCGGCTTTCAAAAGCTGCTCTCTAATATATGACTACCAGGCCCTGGTCAAAAGTTCATAATGTGCATATGTAAAAAGGTACTAAATTGCCTGAGGGCTAAAACCAGAGGAGTTTAATTGCAGCAAAATGCTGAAAATGGTCTATTGAGGGTGTTTCTTTAGGGATACTGCTGGCACTGGCTGATTGAAGTTCGGAACATAAAAAGCCATACAACAACATTTCCTTAAACGAAATTGAATCCAAGAGTAGTTATTCTTACATAAATGCTATGCTGAAAGGACTTTAAAAAAAGATCCTCAGATTGCTCAAAAATAAAGAATTAAGAACTGCTATAATTCATAATTCAAGATCATACAAACAAAAATGGAACATTTTGTAGGAAAACCTATTTTTCTACACTCTAAGCCTAGATCAATTGTGTAATATATGCAAATATTTTAAAATAAAATAATGAATATTAACAAGGAAGCATAGTATTTTACAGCAAATTGGGGTTTGTTTGTTTTTATTTTGAACCCCTGTAGCAACAGGTCTCAATGAACATACAAAATGGTAGATCCCAACCTGGAGCATCTTTAGCCTCATGTGAGCTTTACATTTAACACCTTAAGAAACTGTATATGGCGGACTACTCCTTTCTTGATTTTTATTAAGGAATAAAAGATCAAATTAAAAGAAATTGGTTCAATGAAACAAACTCAAAGCAATCTTATGGAAAGCTGCCAAAAAGAGAGACAATGTATCCAGCTGATGATAAATATTTATTAGTAGTCCAACAAAAAGGTCTTCTTCAAGGGGTTTATACTCTTGCACAGAGATCTGAACAGTATCTTCTTCAGTGACCACACCAAACCTACACATCTTCACACATATTATGGTATGGGGGTCCTATCAACTGTGCAACCCAGGATCTCCATACACCACCACCCAGGATTGGATCCCAGGAAGTGCTGTAGTGCTGCTGACACAGCGGTTTGACTTCATCCCCGGAGGCACACAGTGTCTCTTGAGACAGACAGGTGCCAACAAAAACCTCAAGCTTTTCAATTACCGGTAGCACAAATTTTAAGCATGATATGCACTGTAATGCATCTGCAAACCCCACAGAGATGGGTTCTAGGACTGCAAAGGACCACCCAAAATATTTGCACGGCCAGCAAGATCAAAATTCAAGTGTACCCTAAAGTAGAGATGCCCACAGAATACAATAGAGAAATATAGGATTATATTATTATTATTATTATTATTATTATTATTAATTTATTATTATTATTTATACCCCGCCCATCTGGCCGGGCTTCCCCAGCCACTCTGGGCGGCTTCCAACAGAATATTAAAATACAGTAATCTATTAAACATTAAAAGCTTCTCTAAACAGGGCTGTGATTGGGCTCCGACATGTTCACTTCCCTCCTCAAACAAAAGGTAGCAGCATAGTTAGGAGTTGCTGCGCAATCAAACCAGACATACAGGTACTTTGGCATGACTTCACTCAATTTTTGGCATGATGGGCCCAAACTAAACTGATCTGGAGGCCTTTGAAGAAACTGTTGCCCCATTTGATGGGGATAATTTGGGGTGGAAAATCGGGGGGGGGGTTGCTTAACCCTTTCCTAAACCATTACTTAATTTTTTAAATCACCAACAATTAGTAAAATATGCTAATTAGGCCATTCGGCTTTGAGAACTGAAAAGTGGTAATTCAATAATTCAGTAATTCAGTACAACATGTATATGAGGCCTAAATCTATTGGCAAAGAGCAAAGTGTGGTTTGGCTAGCTGGAAGTGATCTCATTTTTAAAATTCAGCATTCACTTCACTATGCCTTGGCTAGTTCATAATTTAATAAAATGCATGTCGTATCACAAACAAAAGGGGTATATTGTTTCCTAGCCTCACTTTCAGGCTGAAGATGCATCAGCCTCTGTTTTCCAAAAAGTGACAGTTAACATTATGATATGGTGGCTTTGCTCTACTACAGAAAACAAACAAAATAAATAAATAACCAGGGAACTTCTAAGTGTCAGCAGCAAAATGGATAACAGGGATAAAAAAAGTTGATAATTCATTTATTTGACCTCAAGAGAACGGTTCTGATGGAAGTCTAAGAAAGTAGAGCTGCGGAGGTAACAGCATTTACTGAAATAAAGAGAACTCTGAAAAAGACAAACCAATAGCATCTGACAACAGTGTAAAAATATAACACACACTTTCATCTGTTTATTTTTGACATTTGGGGCTGAAACATGGCCGGTTATTCAAGCTGGCAGAGTAATATGTGTCTCCGAACTAGAGAGAGAAATTCTTCTTCATCTTATTTTTGAAAGAATCTAAGAAATGCAGAGGCATTTCCCCTGCCCCAAAATTTAAGTATCCGAACAACAAAAAACCAAGAACATTCATTCATAAATCTATCAGATTTATATTATGATTTATAAGTCTACCTTTCTCATTGCCATGAAAACACACATTTGTAATTCTTAGCACAAAAACTTACTTTAGTTAACCATGAATAATAGTTGAGATAAAAAAAAAATCATATTATATAATCTAAGGACTTTGTCACACACATCACACAGTAACGAACTATGGCTAGCTGCGGAGCACCCAATCCCATATTTTGAACAACTATATCTGTAGGACACATGCATATTGAAACCCAGATCAGGACAAACTACTTGTGAGCTGCCATGTGTTACTCTCTCCAGATAGTAATAATTCTCTCCAGACATCATCATTATTACTGATGATATTAATTATGAGTGGTACTTCATGAGTGGAAGTATGTTGAGGAAAGGACTGCTTCATCCTTTTCCTCTGGTGATTTTTACCCACTCACAAGGGAAAAGATACAAAATCTACACCTACTGCACATTTGCCAGGTCTTCAAAATCAAAGGCTCTGTTGATGACTCCATTAACCTTCAGCTCAACCATGAAATATTAGTTGGGACTGTTTGTGTACCCATCAACGGAAGTTTCATTGGGGTTATAAATTTTGGAATCAACTTGGTAGACACACAATAATGCCCACTTGTGTATCTGAACAGCATACAATTAAAATTGTTTTAAGTCAGAGTAGAATTGATGGGGAAAGTGAGAAAGTCAGAAGCAATAAACTTTGCAGCCTTGAGAATATTATTCATACACACTCATTTCTATCCAGTTGTATATATCCAGTATCACACCCACAATTCTGCACATACTGGCAGACTCTTGGAGGAGCTTTTCACAAAATTCCAGTGGCATATTCAGCCTTAATGCATACAAATCTCTCGGCCTCCATATGATCAATTTCTCTGCAGAGTGCTGACAACTGGAACTCAGGTCATGTAGTGGCTACCATGAAAAGGGTGTAATGAAAACTTGCCCATAACCTTGTAGCAATTATCCCTTCTATTCTGTATCCTTGCTGACTCTCTATATCCAGCTTTCAGTGATAGAGACCCATTTCTTATTTCAGCATGAAGTCCAATGGAGGTGACAGTGCTATTTTTCTAGAAAAAGATATGCCAGAACTCACCATGAACACCTCCCTTGTTCTCTTATAATGGCAATAGTGCCCACCTGAGAGGTGCCAGAACTGAGTTCCTGTGAGTTCCACCTGAAAATGCCCTGGTGGTGCTATGCAACATTAATTATGTTCATTGTAATTCACACCTGGAAGACAGCACACCTTCTGGGGACATCCTGACAGGTGAGCTGAGAATTTGCTGGACCCTAGGTTAGAACCCAGAGGGTGAGAGGGAGGGTGTGTCAGAAGGAAAATGAATTTATATTGATTAATATATACTAGTAACTCTGTATTAATGTAACATTTTAATATGGAACTGTATTTTTGAAATATTTTGTTTAAGTTGTCTGTTATTGCTTGTTTTTGAACACTGTTTGCAGATATTTTTAATATATTAAGAGGTATAGAAATTAAATAATCTAATCTAATGTGAGTAGGTATGATATTTTAATTCCTAAAATACAGAGCTAAAAATCACACAAATTGCACCTAGGATCAATGGAATGGGCATGCATGCAATGTGTTTAAATATTACAGCAAGTTTGTGAGTTAAGGTGGAGAGACGGGCACACAAACTGATTCCCTAATCATGTGTTCTGTTACTCAGTCGCACATTACCCGCATCAGTGAGTTTATTAACAGTCCCTAGCTGTACTCACCCACCAACCCCTCATTTCCACCCTTGCAATCTCCCACCTCAGTCCTTGACAAACTCTCAAGTGTTGTGCTACCCAACTACAGTCAAACCTCTGTTTATGTAATCCTCTGGTTACGTAAACTTCGGGATGCGCGCGCGGCAAACCCGGAAGTATTTTACTGGGTTTCGTCGCACGTGCATGTGCAGAAGCCGTCCTCAGGTTGGAGAAACCTCAGGATCCGACCGGACGTCCGGAACAGATCCCTTCCGCAACCGGAGGTACCACTGTACTGAGAAGTGGTGCCTTAATGTGCTGAATCCCCTTCACCTTTAAAAAAAAGCTGTGGTAGAAGATGCACAATGGATAACCAATACTTCCAACTGCACAAGGCACCATGTTATATTCTTGGTTTCATAAGCTTCAAAAGTTAAAAATCTTTATTGAAATGTGATTTGGCCATATAAGTGTTGGGTAGACGGTGTTTACAGTTGGTATGGAAATATAGCCACTAAACATGGCCCACCGTAAACCAACCACTCTGTATCAGTCACCTTGAGATGCCAATTTGCTAACAAGAAAGGGAGTAAATATGGTAGGAAATAATAATATATAACCTATCCAAAATAAGGAAGAATAAAGATTATGCCTGGAATACGTCACTATTTCAGAAACATGCAATGCATATATATAGAAGATAAATATACAAGAGTTTTCTACAGGAACACCTCTTTGTATACATAAAAAATGACTTATTTTAAATGTGACTGTTATATTTATCTATTTTCTATGGAATGTTTTTCCAATTAATATAATTCCTCAAGTACTGTATATGGATTTCTGGCACGCACAGAAGAGTTTGCTATATCAATATTGGTATTAACTGCAAATATATATGGTTTCACTAAAATAATGGATGGAATTTGACTATGATCTTTATATTTGTCATCCAATTGCCAAGAAGAGATTGATATGACTAATCTAAAAACTCTAGAAAGCATAAAAATAAAATGATACACAAATGTCTCCTTCCTACTCTGACAGCCCTCCCCTCCCAAAAAATCCAAAGCAATATGCATACCTGAACTGGAAAGTTTTAAAGTGCATTACGGTTGTGTGTGTTTTGCAATCAATATTTCCACAATAATTGAAATAAGTAATGGACAGGATAAATCCATATTTATATATTGAACACTGAGTGATCAATTCAGTAATATTTATTCCCTTTTCTTTCATAATTGAATGAAAAGGTCAAACAGTATCAATCATTTCAACATACATGATAAATCATCTTGGATAAGATCACACAACAGTCTTTAGAGGAAGGTAGTGAACTGTTTTCACATCAACAAAATTTGTGAGATTATTTTTCTTTTATTCTATTTGTTTTATTTTGTTGTATGCAATTTCTGTTTTAAGTTCAAATGTGCTAAACTGAATCCACCTTTTACTTATTTCGGCTTAGTACAAATAAGCTGAAGGTTGTTCAAACACAAAACTGAAGGTGATTAGTGAATGTCAGCAGTAAGGAGACACCGAAATGTGATACTGAGTATTACTGTACATGCCAAGAGTAACAGCAGACAAAACCCAGCTAGCAAGCACTCCTTTGTCTCTAGATATTTAAACTCAGGGGCCAGATGGAGGACTGCTGTATGTTGGTGGGTCAATGCAGCTATGAAAAATCAGCAAGAGACTCTTAGTCAGTGCCGGGCCATAGCTGTGAGTGGCTGTACCTGAATTTTTGCTGGGAATGATTCATTACTATTACAATAATGTATATGCCTTTCCACTAACAATGTTCAAAGAACAGTAAAACAATAATCAATAATAAACAATTTATTTAGCTTATTATTTGTGTGCGTTGTATTTGGATATTGCACACTGTAAGAAGGCTCATAAAAAGTCAGGGTATAAATTTTTAAAAAATAAACTTGAAAATTAAAAACCAATTCCTAGGGGCTGAGGTCTCTTCGCCCCCCCCTAAAATATTAGCGGAAGCTTCCCCCCAAAGGTTGATGGGCATTACCATTACTAAGGGACGCGGGTGGTGCTGTGGTCTAAACCACTGAGCCTAGGGCTTGCCAATCAGAGGGTCGGCGGTTCGAATCCCCGCGATGGTGTGAGCTCCCGTTGCTCGGCCCCAGCTCCTTCCCACCTAGCAATTCGAAACCACGTCAAAGTGCAAGTAGATAAATAGGTACCACTACGGCGGGAAGGTAAACGGCATTTCCGTGCGCTGCTCTGGTTCACCAGAAGCGGCTTAGTCATGCGGGCCACATGACCCGGAAGTTGTCTGCGGACAAACGATGGCTCCCTCGGCCTATAGAGCGAGATGAGTGCCGCAACCCCAGAGTCGTCTGCGACTGGACCTAACGGTCAGGGGTACCTTTACCTTTACCATTCAAATGGTGGGTGTGCCCCACATCATGTGATCAGTTATGTGGGGTTTGGCTTACCTGGGCTACCCAATTTTTTTCCAAGTTGACACCCATGCTTGGATTGCACTATGCACAAACTAAGAGTTATGACCATACATTCCCTGCATCTTTTATTTTTTAAAAAAATGGAACAGTAGTTCAAAATATCTTGTAGAATCAGAGTATTGAACAGCTTGAACAATACCTCTGAAAGAAGACGGGATATATAAACATCTTAAGACATTTAGTAAAAGAACAGAACAGAAAAAGGCAAGGAAAATTCATTTTAAAATGTTAATGTTATGTGTGTATTATGCCTAGCCAAAAAATATAAGTAATGATGAATGAAATGTCATAGAATAGACAGTAATTATTTTTTTCTATCTGGTAATATCAACACTTTTAAAGACTGATCAAAGTAAGAAAAAAACAGCAGTACTATAAGAGCATTATATAGTTTTGTAGACTTTTTCTTTTTCGGAACATGGAAAATGTTATGACTTTGCTCTAAAAGAAGGGACTTTCAGGTTCAGATTACTTGGACCCTCTTACTGTTTACTCGTCATCCTTTTTTCTGTAAATTCAGAAGAGAGTTCTCGCAATACTTCAAATAAATAAAATATCCAGCTGCACAAACACTATATATTCAGCTAGATTACTTTGGCTTCATATGGAATATTTGACTTTCCCCAGAATGTAAATGATTAAAGAGAACCCATCATATGAAACTGATTGGGAAAAGGTTTAAAGCAGTATGGCATTTTTACAAAGATGGCATGAACAGAAATAAAGACCAGAGTAAGGTAAAGCAACCCAGCCATTCCTAAAGGTCAGGAAGAAGTATCAATATCACTACACAAAGCACACTTTAAGAAACCTTCTACATATTATTGTTCAGTTGACCTCCAGCTATACAGACAGATGTAAGTTTATGCACCCAAGTGTGTGAAACCATATCATGCCTATGGGGGCAACCTATTTGCAATTGCTCCTCTGCAAGCTCCAGCTCTTAGGAAATGTAGGAAAAATGGAAATTCTTACTGACCATGAATTCTTATGTTGTGATAGGGATGGATGACTATTCTCATTAGCGTTGTTCCTCCTGCTGGCCATGACAGGCAGGAGTCATCCTGCCCTCCAGGCCAGCTATGCCTTCAGCCTGTGATGACTGGAGCTAGATCTACCCAGCTATAAAAACCACTCTGAAAATGCTCTTTTAAAAATGTTGTAAAGCTCACAATGGAAAATATCATTGAGTTGTGATTTCAGCTCTACAACGCCATCTGGTGTCACAGTGTTATAACACATTTATAACGTTGTAATTTGACCAATGTAGCTATGTCCCTGGTCTTTTTTACTCTCTGGAAAAACTTACTTTTCTCTTCAGCTTTTTGTGTGTTTGACTGGTTCTCCTGTTTCCTTGCATGTGACTTTTGATTTCTTGAGTATTTGACTAAACATCTTACTTTTGTGAGGACTGAACAACATTGGTAAGATATTATATTTAAGTTACCAAATTACCAATATATAGTGATAATATTATACACTAAACCAGGGGTGGAGAAACTGTGGCCCTTCAGTAGTTGCTGGACTGCAACTTCCATAAGCCCTGATAATTGGCCATGCAGGCTGGTGATGACAGGAGTTGAAGTCCAAAAGCATAGGGTAAGAACTGAGGAGGGCAGGTTCCCCACTACTCCACTAACACTTTGAA
The DNA here is from genome assembly GCA_034641385.1 of Darevskia mixta. Classification (NCBI taxonomy): domain Eukaryota; kingdom Metazoa; phylum Chordata; class Lepidosauria; order Squamata; family Lacertidae; genus Darevskia; species Darevskia mixta. The sequence continues at coordinate 14,785,226 of JAWWNH010000024.1, read as the reverse complement.
GTTTAATGCAAGCTCTTCTGTACTTGAGATCTGCCTACAAGCTAACTAGAATCAAAATAGTTATACCATTGAGAGCGCATAACTTTAATTACTTCAGTATGAACTGGCATCCTGAACTGCCAGAATACAGCCTCAAAACCACTTCAATGGTACCCACTGTGAACAAGGGATTTCAAGATTTCTGCCTCTATTTGGATTGATCCTGGCTGGATTAAAAAAACAACAACAAATAACAGTGGTTTAGCCTGCCAGCAGAAGACCCTGTAGGAGGCTTAATAACTGAAACTGCTGTTGCATAAAGCATGATCAAAAATGGTTTGATGACTTGGTCTGCGAGGGAGGATTCAATGTCAAGAGTTTTGTGCTGACACCCAGTCTAAATATGATCCACTGGGGAATTGCTTATGTGCAGTTGGCTTTATCTAGGGTGCAGATCATTTTCTTCCAAGCCAATAATCTCAAAAGTTTCTCTGTTCTTACGCTTCATTGTTCATTTTAAAGTTTAATTAAAGAAGAAGGTGGAGAACAAGCTGGCATTCAGCTAAGGAAAGGTAAGCATACTGGGTGCCATCCATGAATCTACTGCACCGTGTGTCCACTGCTTAAGTACTGTCAGCTTTAGTAGGTGGTAGGTAAAGTCATAGGTGTGCTAAAAATGATAAGACTGAAAATAATAAAGCAGGATTTTTTTTTGAAGTATTGCTTCTCAAATTCTCCTTTAAACTATCATTAACTTATTTGAGCAATTTTACTGAATCAGGAGATTTGTTTAAAGAGGATATAAACAAGGTGCCCATGAAGGTTTCTAGGAATACCCCTGGCCAGGTACCCCCAGAATCTGAGCTTTCATTTAAAAAAAGTATTTAGTATCTATTCAGGACAGTATATCTCACCTTTATCAGTCAGATAAATATTCAGGTGTATCCAAATGTGTATCTCACTTGACCAATCCAGCAAGAAATATGTATGCTTTAATCTTCTTACCAGCATGGATCTTCTTAGTGGCACTGGGGCATATACATGCAGGCATATTGCTTGAGCATACAATTATTTCACTACACCTATCTAAGGTTAAGAAATTTTTCTGATTATAATTTATAACTACACAGCAGTAGTAGTGTAATATTCCCATCCACTTGAAAAAAAGAACAGCACATCTGTTAAAACTCAAGCACAATGGTTGGCTCTGCACCGAAACAGAAAGCACCTCGGATTTCTAGCTATTTTTAATGCTAAAGAATTTGAAAATTCCGTTCACTGAAACATCTGCTAAGCTCTTGCCGCCTTAAGATTTGATACTTTTCTGCTTCCCTGGGTGCCAACACAAACATTTTGTTTTAAGGCAGAACTGTATCAAGTATATGAAAACAGCTCCAAATTTTTGATGTTATGAAAGTCAATGAGATGCTATGGAGTTAATCATTCATATATTTCAGAGTTGTTGTTTTGCTTTCAAAAAGACGTCAGCATTTATTTTTCTTCTACCCATCCCATCTTTATAGCATCTCCCAAGCATAATGCTATCTGCAGTTCCACCTCTCTCTTCTCTCACATTTCTGATCCACCACTCAGCAAAGACTCACTTGATATTCACACTGTACACAACATATATGCACAGAATTGCATGACACTGAAAATGCACAACTGTCTATCAAAAAGCAATCAAAGCAAGCTAGAAATGCAGACTCTTTTATTCAGAGTTTCATGGTTATGGTAGCCACTGCTGAAGTTAGCAGTTATGAAAGTTGCTGAAATAAGAAAGTTACAGCAGGATTTTTGAAAATCTAGCACACTTAATAATCCAAAGATGTATAAAACGTAGTTCACTTACCATGGATTTAGTGAAAGGGCGAGCCAAGGTAAACAGCAGGGTAAACAGCCACCAGTTGTGATGAATGGATGTGTACATCATATTTCCAGGATGCACTGCATTTGATGTCACCCCATGGGGAGAAAGGCGGCGGTTCAGCTCATTGGATAAAAGAATATTGCACAACTTAGACCGGTTGTAGGCCAGCATAGACCAATATTCCTTCTTTGATGGAGAAAGTGTGTTGAAGTCAAGTTTTCCTGAGTTGTCTTTAATATCCGTGAACCTTTAAAAATAAACAAATAAACAGTTCTAGTCTTCCTAAATTATTCTCTTGGTTAAGAAGGGCATTTGCTCCACAGACATCAGCAGTATAGTGTTATATATCAAGTAAATTGGGTCATTATAAACTAAAAACTTAACTTGCCAACTTCCTTAAAATGGAATGGAAAATGGCTAAGGTCTACAAAATTATTTCCATATCATATGAGGGAGTAGATTTATCCATTCTCTTTCTTTCACTTTCAGCTCTCCACCACCACTGGAATGATCATCCATATGATATTTGACTGTTGCTAAACTCACATAGCTCTGTAAGACATGCCAATTCACCCTGGCTTCCTAAATTAACACACTTGCTTTTTTTTACTTAAACACATTTGGATAAAGAAGAAATGAATTTATCTATTTAAATCTGCAGAGGGCCTGTTTTATTGTGTAATCCATACTGATTTTAGGCAAAACAAACAAACAAACAAACAAATAAAAAAGCAAGAAAATTAAATAAACAAAGCACACAGGTTAAGAATGCAGGAATCTAAACAAGATTTGCTAACTGCCAAAGAAAAGCATTAAAGGCTGAATTCATATGACTTTTCTCCAAACGTTTCTCCAAGGGGTGGGTACCGGTATTTTTGTTTTCAAAACACACTGTGACAAGACCCACCTACTGCTGGATCTGATGAACATCAGAACATATATCTGGTTCTGAAGGAGAGCACATTCTAGGCATACAAAATATTTATTGATCAACTGATGTCTATAGCGGGATGAGGATAGTGGCAACTGGGAAACCATTTTTTTAAAAAACCACCTGGAAAGGTAATCAGATATGTAGAAACACATTTGATTGCCCAAATTGGCAAGGTATAGGTACCTTGATTTCTAGACTTACCAAGACCAATAATGGAACACTGGAATGTGCTCTACAACACAAGAATTAGCAGAGTGCTCCTTGGCATTTTATAGTAAAGCCTAATGGCATTAGGATGACAACTATTAACTTACTGGATTCAGAAATGGCCAGTTGCATTTTACAAGATCTGACAAGAAAGGATTCCAAGCAGATTCTTGTCTCTCTCTCCTGTTCCCCCTGCCCATATGATTTAGTCTACATATTTGCATTATGCCTTTGATAGCAACAGGAACCATCTGCATCTCCCCTGTCAATTCACACTTTCTGGGCCTGACTGGTTTTTATCAGTATCAGATTATTATAATTATTATATTCATGTAGGTTAGTTTTTTAAAAAGTTCAGCATGGCTGCTAGACCACTTTTTAAAAATACAAAAACCAGAAATAGCAGCTAATTTGCTAGGCAGTGTGGGAGAGGTTCACAAGGGATCCAGGTTCCTCCTTAAAAGGTTCAGCACTCTGACTGCATGGTGGGATTCTGGAGCTTAGAGGCTGTGTTGGCACAGCACCCATCATATATATTTGCTGGGAAGTCTCCCTGATGGAGTCATGGGCCATTCTTTTTAACTAAAGGCAGTAAAGCCTATTTCTGTGAACACCACACATTGTGTCCATACATCTTACAGTGAGTGTGGATAAATTTATTGAAGGAAAGAAGTTGATACAATCCTTTCCAGCTGGTGATAGTATACAAATCCCAGAGCAGGTGTGACCAGTAATAGCTGCACCTTTCCGCTGACTGAAGTTTCATTGCTTGAGAACAGCAGAAATAGTAATATTTTATTTTCAGAGTTGCAATTCTACTACAGGAACTGTTTTCTTGTACTGCCTGATTTATTTCCTTATAATGAGTTTTATTTTCTTCTTTCTTTCTTTCTTTCTTTCTTTCTTTTTAAAAAACACTATAATTGTGTTAAGCAGAAATTGTAAATATTTCGAGATCCAAATTTTTGGCTTTTGAAGCAGAGTAACCGAACAGCCTTCATCATTTATCTTCTCCCACATCTAGTACACAAGTAATGCATACTCTGGAGTTTAAGTGCCCAAGTAACTACACATGAGACTTGATGCTTCTTAGAATCTTTTTAGATTAAAAATTGATGGCTAGAAAGGGGCTGTAACATTGGTTATATGCCATCAATAGCCTTAAAGGTATAAAAGATAAATGTGAACAAAGCCAAAAATGAGCTCTGGCGGAGTCTAATGTTTTTAAGTATACCCATGGCATGACTGAGCACAAATCAAAGTAACTAGTTGATGTTTTTTAATTGGGTCTGACAGAGTCATTAAACACCAGCTGTTTGTTTCTTCCTTCCTTCCTTTTCTTTTCTTTTTTAATAATAACAAGGTAGCAAAAAAACTGAAGGCTTCTACATGAAAATGAATTTTTCTAGATAGCCATCTGCCGGCCCTTATATTGGTGGTTTATTAAAGTGAATATCAACACGGAATAAGGGGCAAAAAATGCCAGAAGTGTATGTTTAAACATGGTGCTGCTGCTTTCCAAATGTTATGCAGACCTTTCTAAATTTTGTTTCTTGTAGACCTTTCCTGTAGGCTGGAATAAACCTCTAAATTCTGTGCTATGCTGAATCGTTTTTGCTTGCTGCAGTCAGATGAGATCTGGAGAACTCTGGGGAGGTTAGGGTCCTGAAATGCAGCAGTGGTCCCTGTGAGACCAATGCTACTCAGGTTCACAACCCTTGATCTACCCCAAGCAGTTAGCATCCTAATCTTGTTAGCTGACTAGTCTAGCTATGTAGATGCATGTCACCTACGGCAGCTGAAATAGTGTTTTGCTTATAATGGAAAGCACTTATCAGGTGCAAACACCCCCAACTTGAGGATGCACCATTATTGGGGCCTCCCTTTGCTTGGTGGCAAGTTATACCTGGACCGATACTGTCTATCATACCTAAAGAGAAGGGATCAAGCACGAGGCTTAAAAATACAGACTAAATGGGTAGGGGGAATGCTTACAGTGCAATTATATATATAAAAAATCCTTCCAGTAGCACCTTAGAGACCAACTAAGTTTGTTATTGGTATGAGCTTTCGTGTGCATGCACACTTCTTCAGATACAGAGTTATATGCAGGCTCACTGAGAAGCAAGCCCCAATAAGTTCACTGGGGCTTACTTCCAGAAAACAGGCTTCACAACCTATTTCAATAAAGGTAGCTTTGTGAGTCTGTGGCATGAAGGGGGGGGGGAGAGCCTTGTGGCATCTTAAAGACTAACCAATTTAATATCTAAGGTGACAACATACTATTTAATATTTTCACTAACGGTGCTCACCCGTATCACTTAATTTTAGAAGATAGGCACTTTTTTTGTAAAACATCAGAATCTCTAACTCTAGATGCTGTGGAAATTACAACCCCAAATAATAAGGTATGGGGTGTTCATTTAAAGTTCTACTTAGTGCATAGGTCTCTCTCCTGCTTCTTTGGTGTTCCTGGTGGCATAGAGAGCTTATGAGTGACTAGACCTTATGTGGACATTCAAATAAATATGTGGAATGGGAGTAGTGTGTATGATCTCTGACCCCCTGACCCCAACATTCATACAACATCTGGAAGGAAGAAAAAGAACAGCTCCTCCTCCCAAGACAGAGACCATTCTTCAATATTTTTTTTCTATCGAGGAAGAGTGGAATGTTGCCATCTCTTGAGGCATTGGGGGGGAAATAGTAACCAAAACTGGCTCTGGCATTCTCAGACAGATTGCAAAATACATACACATAATAAGATGTAGTGGCTAACAAGCTCCCTTTGGCATTTCAACACTGTAAAACTAGCAGCCCTTTTCAATGATTATTTTATATGTTTAAGCATGATTTAATGCATGACAAGCCCCCTACAAATGGAAAAGCAATTAGTTGCTTTAGTTGTTAGGTCTGGAATCACACCATTTACTTATTGGGGAATAAGTTTCCATAAACCTTGGCTGATCTTGCTCAATTACGCAATGAATGTTCCAACTTTATGTTGGGGTGTTTTTTGTGCTTTTATTTCATCAAGCTTTAAAGCTTTGAAAAAACATGAAATTAAGCTGCACATGACACCAAGGGAGGAAGAAGGAGAGAAGAAATATCTCTAAAGCAACGTTGTCGTTTGAAAAACTATTGGAGATTAGCGTTATACACAGAGAAACAAGCAGCTGACAATTCAACATAATCTCCCATTAAATAACAGCTCATTTATACATATCCCATTGTGCCCTCCACATCTGGCAAGTGATTGGAGTTGGCAGATTTATTTCTAGTGCTAAACTTGCCTGCCCTGCGGTAGCCTCCCTCTCTTGTAATGGGACTCCGCTACTAGCTTTCACAAACCTGGAGTGATTTGCGAAGATAAGGCCATCCAAGATTTTTTTTTTTTACCACCTAATTACTAGATGTTTCATGTCTTAACACTAGGGAGGATTATTATGGACATTTTCAATTGCTTCCTTTCATTTCGGCTGCCATAAATTTAAAATGGTTAAAGTAAATCTATCTGCAGTGTATCATTTAAACCATAAGCCCTTATGTTGGGAAGTGATAAAGGGGTTCAGCCTGACCCTTGGCTGGTCTCTCTCTGCCAGTTCCCAGGGGTTACATTTTAGGGAAACATGATTTTAAAAAAGTAAGCTTCATAGTAGGTCAATAAAATATACCACAGGGTGGAGGGGACAACTTACGTACCCTCCATACCCAAAATGTGCTTAGTCAATAGCACTTTGTTTTAACAAAACAGAAGAAAGGTTTTTAAAATCTGTCAGATATTCTTACAGATGGGTTGGGGGGCACTAGCTTTGTAATAATGTATCAGAGTATACATTAAACATTTTATCTTTATTTGTTTTTGCCTTTTTACCAAACATTTCCTATATTCAATGTACTGCTACAAATACAGCTAAAATCAGATGGAATTTTCCATATTTTTCTGTCAATTGGACTTCTAGGAGCAGTAGAAAATTGCACTTCTAAGAGCAACTGTGACATTTTAAACTGAAATCTCAATCAAAGAGGATTGCTTACAAAATTAAAAATCCTGGAGCCATCACTTCTATTATTACATTGATATGGCTAATGCCTATATTCAGCTCCTTAATTTTTGTTGTTTTCAAACAAAGAAAAACAGAAGGAAAATTGGATTCAATCTTTAAGACCTTAATTGCATTGTTTCTCCAGTAAGAATAACTGTGCATTCTTCTTTGTATGGCATTGAAGTTGTTGAATGACAAATCAATAAAGGTCGTGCCATTCAGATTTAATCAATTATTTTTCCATCTCCTACTAAAATCAATGGCTCAAACAACACAGAAAACCTGCATTCATACTAATATTGTTCAAAAAAGAAGGACTTTACAAATATTAAAAGAGACATATCTCAATGTAAAATCCAGTCTCAGTGCTGGATCCTTTACTCAGCATTTAGATCTGTATTCCAGTCTTCCTCCAAGGACCCGAAAGCATGCATAGGACAGGATCTTAAAAAAAAACAACCCTTAGCATAAGTAACAAGCATCCCTCCCCATGCTGTAGCAGAGATGCTTCCCAGCCAGGAGGAGGATGAGAAGCAGCAGCAGCAGCAGGAAGTCACACCAAAAAATCCTAGTGCAGGCTCAGAACATGACACATGACTCCTGGGATCTCAGCCAAGGTTCCTCCATTCTCCATTTTATCTTAAAAATCTTATGAGGTACAATTAGGAGTGACTGAAACAAGGACACTGAGTGAACTTCACAGATGACTAGTGACTTGTATCTGAGTACTAAGGTTTAAATTCAGCATCCTGTTCTACCATATCAGTTTCAAGTCCTCTAACACACTGATTTCATAGGATACTCCATTTATTTTTATTTTTATGTACTGAAGTTCTTATTTGAAAAATGGAAACTTTTGCTTTAATTATTGCCCCTCATTTCCATTACAGAAGAGAAAAACTGACAGTGGGGGAGCCATCAATCTATCCTGCTGACTTGGAGCTGGGAATGGGGGTGGGTGGTGGGTGGGTGTAGAATGATAAATAAAAATTTGAAACATTAGGAATGTCCCAGCATGGTTACTTCCAGCTGAACCCACTTTCCATTTGATCACCAAGAAAATGCTTCAGGACTTCCATACCGGTAAATCACTTAATAGTTTAAAAATCTCTAAGTGGCATACAGCATGTTCTGAGTCAGAACTCACCTATGTGATTCTGAGGAAACCATCACAACTCTTGCAGGAACTGAGCGACGGAGAACATCTTCAAGAAGCTGAATGAGATAGAAGTGTCCCAAGTGATTCACCTGGAAGGTGGACTCCAGACCATCTTCAGTCAGTTGCCAAGGAGCCAAAAAAGAAGCAGCATTGCAGATCAGCACATGGAGAGACCTTTTTAAAAAACATATATATAATCACCACCAGAGTCACAATCAAGTATATTTATATATATTTTAGAAGTCCAGTTACAAGCAGCAGAAGTTATCTCCACCATGCAACACTAAGCATCTCATTGTAAAGCACCACCTTGGTGCTATTCAGGTGCTGTGTATATGCTCTATGTATATAGAACACCTGAATAGCACCAAGGCGGTCCTTTGTGACTGGATGGGTTTGAGTGGATAAGGAGGATTTCATGATCTAGATTTCATCAACTAACGTATATCATACCCTGGGGTTATGACCCATAGAAAAATATACTGTATCCTATAAAAGCCGTCTGTGATGATAACATCATGAAAAGCCCATAGGTAAATAGAAACAGTAATGTGACTTTTCAATTTTGTGGCAGAGCAGGTTTCCTTCAAGTTTTTACTTCTCCTATTGACTTGAGAAAGCAGTTCTTTTTTCAAACCACGTCTCCTCCATTTGCAGACAACATGCATTCCTTTTTATGGAAGGCACAACCTATTTCCTAATTTGGAAATAGGTTCACTAATCTCCAAATTCACAAATTTGGACAAAAACTTTAACACACACACTGATCCCCCAAAGTGTGATCCCATATTGCTAGGAGGCCTGCAAATATTCCAGTCATGTGGTTCTTTCCCACCCAACTGCTATACTTCTCTTTTCCATGGGGAGGGGTGTAAGATCCAAGAGGGAACTGCTCATAGAAATGGTCCTACACACCAGTGTGTATACAGCAGTGTGGGACTGTGTGGCAAGGAAGCAGCTCCCACACCAATGGAGTACATGTGAAAGGAATTGGTCTTCTAAACAAGAGACACATTTGATAGGCGCATGTAGGATCTCTTTAAAATGGAGAAATTTGGAGAAAATTGAAGTTCCTTATTTTCTAACTAACCAACACAACAAAGAATTAAAACAATCGGGGTCAGGTGCTGGCTATGTAACTCAGTCCCTTATAAAATTTTGCAACACACAACAGTAAGTAAGATCTGCAACAAAATGTTGGGATGTTGGGTGCTCCTGTTCAAGGTTATGGCCTGTCAGTCATACCTTTCTGCAGGATACTCCATGTGATGAACACTTTCTAGTTTTATGTCCCCTCCTCCCTAAAAACATAGTTAGTGTTATGTTTCTACTGAGCATACACAGTCCACATTGGGCTGTTTTGGGGTTGATGCCCCACCCTTAGTTTCCCTTGTTGTTACTTTCTGCTGATATTGTTATCATTCCACAAACCTTGGATTTCCCCTCCAAAAGCCTGTTATGGTTACATATGAGGACTGATAAGAATTCTCCCAAGAATTGGGTTGCAGAGCTTTCCAAACTGTGTGTCACAACATGTTAGTGTGTCGTGCGAACGCTCCCCACAATCCTCCCAGGGCTAGAAAGGGGTAGTTTAACCTCCGGTTTGCTAGTAAAGCTTACCAGTAATTACTGTGTCGCAAAGTGATGCATGTCACCAACATGAAAAGTTTGGAAAGCTCTGGGTTAGTGTTTCAGTGTGTGTAACTATTTACTGCATACCTAACATTAGCAGAGCTTTAGAGTGTTCAAAGCATTCTGCAGGCATTGTCTCATTGTAATACAGCAAGTTGTCAGCATTATTATCCCCAATATTGTTCATGAGAGGCCTGAGAGTCCACTTGCTCACTCCACATTGAACATGATGAAACATTTTGATGAGCTTGGTCCTAATAAGTGCTTAATCTAGTACTATTTTGGTGTTCTTTTTAAATGGATTAATACAAATATTTGCATTATTTAAATAGTATCACAACGTGTTCTGAGGAAGATGGAAAGCTGGGATTTTAAACTTCTTGGATTGTTTGTTTTTAA